>PYST01000089.1:67763-119508 GCA_003049485.1 Ophioceras dolichostomum
GGGGGGGGGGGGGGGGGAGGACAAAAGACTCACTTCCTTCCGATGCAATTGCGTGGCCCGACGCTGAATGGGTTCAGGGCGTCCAGCCTGTCGCCGGCGTTGAGTGCCTCGGCGGGTGTAGCGAGGAACCTTTCCGGTCGGAACTCCCAGGGGTCGGCCCAATTATCTGCGCTATGGTTTGCGGACCACTGCGGCACCTCGACGAGCGTCTGGGGTTTGTCATCATTTTCCTCAGTCACATACGTTCCAACAAGGGGCTTGTACGTACCTATTTTGTCCCCCGAGACGGAGTCGCTCTGAGCGAGGGGTACGGAATATGTGGACTTACACCCTGCGCCACATGGTGGCCGGCAATGGTTTCGCCCGGCCCGTCCGGCACTGTTCGGACGGTCCCGGCGGTGATGGGCGGGTACAGCCGCAGCGATTCGTTGAGCACGGCAAGCATGTACGTCAGCTTGTTCACTGACGCGAGGGTGATCTCGCGGGACGACTTGAACGACGACCGGACCTCTTCGGTGGCTCTCTTCAGCACGTCGCGGTGCATCAGCAGGAGGTACGTCGCGCCCGAGAGCGCCGTCGCCGTCGTCTCCGAGCCAGCGATGACGAGGAGCCATGCGTTGGCTGAGAGCTTTCCGATGTCGAGGCCCTTTGTCCCCACCAATTAAGAGGTTGGCGTTAGTACCTATCTTTCCCTTCTGCCTGGTCATACACGTTGACACAAAGAGGAGGATAGAGGTCATTGCTCTCACCAGTTCGTTCCGCCTCTTTATGATGCCCTCGAACAGATCGTTTCGCTCCTTTTCGATGCTCAGGCGGTGGTTGATCATCTGTCCCGCGAGCTCATGGCCGGCCTCTTTGTCTCCAAGCCAGCCCCGATGGTAGAGGACCTGCGACAGCCAGTTGAGGCCGACGTACCGGATGGCAGTGACCTTGGCACTCACGCGGATGCCCTCCAAGATCTTCTTGATATATGGGTGGTACTCGGCCTTCTCGACGCAGCCGAACGGAAGGCCGAAGATCATCTCGCCCATGACGTCGAACGTGGTCCAGTTATACCACATGTCAAGATGCAGAGGTTCCCTCATCCCATCTTCCGTGCCGCCTGCGGCCGAAGATCTTTCCCGCAGCCGCTTGGTGAGCAAGTCGACGTACTTGACAATCATGTCTTCCTGCTCGCGCATCGAGTGTTCCGAGAAGCCGTGGGCTAGGGCTCGGCGAAGATGCCGGTGATGCTCCTGGTCCTCGTTGATGATCGAGACCGGGTTTGTGTCGACCACCCTGATGAAGTCCGCAGACTTGGGCATCTCGGCCTTGTGCGACCCGGCGCCTACGCGGTGCCCGTAGATGTCCTTGACTGCCTGTGGGTCCGTGAACGACAGATGGCCGGGGGAGACCCGGACGACAGGGCCATATTTCTCATGCAGGGCCTGTGTGGCGAACGGCTGCTTGCCATAGTACCACCCGGCGGCGAACGGGATGGGCGAGACTCGGTTGGCGAGTGGGCCGGGGAAGTTTCGCAGAGGGTGAAAGTAGAGGTTGTACAGTATGGTGCTGAGCTGCCATACTATGAGACCTTATATGGTGGGACTCGAGCCAAAACGTTAGTCGATGGAGCCAAGTGAAGAACAGCACAGAGCAAATCTTGGCTATGTCGATGTGAGAAAAGGGGGGGCGGGAGTCTGGGAGCTGACGGTGACAGATCCGATTCCAACATAGCCCCAATGAACCGACGATCCAGCGGCTTCGAGACTGCCGTGAAGGCCCATCGTTGAGTTGCCCTGGGTGCTGGACTTTTCTGCTGATGTTTCCAATGTTTAAATAGCTTGCTGTGGCGACAAGGAGGTTCAAATGATATTCGAGGGAAGTCCTCTGGCAGTACCAGATGGCAGTTCGTCGAACAAGTTCAGTATATTTCGAAGATCTACCAAGAGGCTACCACGGCATCTGTCCCTCTGTTCTTTTGTAGAAGCACTTCGGGATAGACACAAACCCGTGCCCGAATATGACGGCCGTCGGGAGACGTTCGAGCACCCGTGGCTTCCAGCCTGAGTGGGCAGTAGCAGCTATAATGATGGTAAACGGAGTGGGTTACCGAACCATCTGCCCACCGTTCCACTGCCTTGATTTGGTCCCTGTGACAGTGGAGGAGACGTGCGTATTCATGATGCGAAAGTATCCACGAATACGACTCGGGTGATGCCCTCTTCAAACCCCGAAGAGTCTCCGACTGCCTCACTGGAAGCTTGTGTCAACTGAGCTGGCTAGCTCGCGTCAGAGATTACTCTCACGGGCAGGATGATGCTTGGTATTCTTCGAATGCGAGACATCCACGTGCTTCCAGCCACCCTCCATCAGCTGAACGACGTTCAGTAACCGTTCCGAAATCTGCTCGCGATAAAATTGCGGGCGAGCCTGTTCCTCCTGCCGTGTCCACCACGCGCTCGTGTATACTACAGACTCTGGGGGCAAGGTATGACGTGGACGTTAGCGAGGGATGCTAACTGCTCACCTCTTCGATGTATCGTCTTCGTTAGCCTGCCTGACCAGGCCTATTCCTTCATTATTACCCTGCTCCTAGCTCGGGTCGGTAGTAGAGTCCGGGGTGGATTAAAGTGCAGCGTCGCTACCGGGATACTCCTCGCGCCCGAGTGACGGTTCGAGACAAACAATCGGCGTGATTGGATGTAGGAGTCCAGGTAGCACGGCCGGCAAGAGGGGCAAGCGGAGGGAACATTCTTCCGTCCAGTCTAGTTAGGTACCTAGTCTCCGAGAGCAAGATCTGGGTTGACGTGGGAACGAGCAGTCACATGCCATCGAGTGGTGGCGAGGATGGGGGAACGAGAGGGAGTCGAAAGTACTCGGGTGTCATCAATTTGCTTCACACCTGTATGTGTCCGGGTCTCGAGTTGTGGTTTGAAGTGCACGCTTTGATTCATCTCTCCCGGACGCATTAGCCTCGACGTCGCGGTTGGCGCGAGTCATCGATGTTGACATTGCGTGTAGAAACCCGAGGTCGCTCGAGGCGGCAAATGGGCAACCAAGTTTGGATACTAGCTGCTTCCATGTTAGTTTGAAGGATGTCATAGCTACCCGTTTGACCGATGCAGGAGACAGCAAACGTACCCGTCCATATTCGGAGAACTTTAGCTGGGTGTCATGGTTGGGTAGAGATTTCTTCGCCGTACCCGATGACAGAAAATCCGACGTCAATCCGCCCAAAATCCTAGCGGCCGACCGACGGGACACAGGTCGGTAGAATCGGCCGCTTGGAGCCGCTTCAGGCCTTATTACCGCAAACGCCGTTAATCATCCATCAGCATGTAACTGTATTCGGAGTACCTAATTTGTGCTCTCTTGCGGTGATGAGGTCGTCTTGGGTCCCGCCACGGGTCACCGGCTTCAGGGTCCATTGAAGGCTTCCAACGTCGGCAATAGGGCTTAGCTAGCGTCCGACTGGGGTTTCGGCGTGCCCCCGCCCCCGCTAAATTCCACTTTTCACAGTAATGCCGGTAGTGGAGCAGTGTAGATCGATCGTCGCCTTGGCCAACACATGTCCTGTCAGGACTCATCCACGATAGTTTGATAGAAAGTAATATCTGTGGAGGTAGGTATCGTGGTCTTTTCTCCCAGACTTGTTTGAAGTTTGGATTGTGTTTGTCTATGTTCATTTGCTACCAGTTGGAGGCAAGTTCTCCAGCATCTCGCTCCCCTAGCCCTTTTAAGCTCGAGTCATCAGTTCCTAGCAGGCACCACTAGTTCCCAGCCTGTGGACGCGGCTTTACACACCCCCCTAACTCCATCTGTTTGAATGAACCACCTGAAAAGTGAATAATAGATAGGCAAAGCAGTGTGCCGCCTAGCAGGGCGCAAGTTTTGATGAGATCTAGAATGCTGGGTGCTGCGTTCTGCGCAGTGAGTACGAGGTACTGAAGAGTGCGCCTGATGCACTGATGAGGGCAACAACCACCTCACATAACACCAGGTCCAAAAGAAGGAACATACCAGAGCCAACGACGGTGACGCTTTCAACCTTCAGAGCATACGCAGCCCTCCCTCTTGGCCGGATCGAAGCTTGGGAATGGCACACAAAGGTTGCCGTTGAATGTGCAATCCTCCTCGGAGGCGCCGCACTTCGTGGTTGTGCAGGGACCGGTGTACTGGCTTGCCACGGGGGCCGTGACTGCGAGAATGGCGGCAAAGAAGATGTGAAGGGGCTGCATGGTTTCTGCTGTTAATATCTGTAGGCTTACGTCTAGCGAATGTGATCTACAGCGTGATATCGGAGTGCGAGATGATGTCGAGAAGTCACATCGGGCACATTGAGATTCCCACCGTGAAGAGATGGGGAATTTCCAGGCAGTTATATACCGACAGAAATCTCCGATAGAGAGTTACAATGCCATGGCCTCCCTGGCTTCTTCGCCCTTTCCTTCCTGGATGAAGGCCTCACATCTGGGTCGGTCGGTCTTGGCCTTCTCAGACCAGACCGATGGTCCTTGTCGAGCAGACTGCGTCGCCAAGCCGTTTGGTCTCGCCTCACCAGTACCTGCGGTATCAAAACTTGAGTAATTTTTTCTGTCCTTGCATATTTATCCGCTACGTTCCCCCCTCTTCTTTCCCTGGATCTTTCTCCCGTTTCTTGTATATAGCATCCGTGGAGATACACAAGCCTGTTTGCGGGCGAAGACAGTCCGCCTGCCGAAATCCGGGGTTTGAAAGTGCTGTGCCCCCTGGTCTCGGCCGAGTGGGTCAGGCAATCAGCGCCTGCTCTCCCGGCCGCAAAAGCCGGCAAACAGTGAGAGCGATAACAAACAAGACTTGACGGCCGGGGCGAGTGGACCGGGCCCTTCCGGGCCTCCAACTTCCCGGTCGAGCGAAACGGCCAACCCTGAAGTGGGACCTGCTTGCGAGGGCGGCGTAGTGTAAAATGCCTAAAGCGGATATCAGAAAGCCATGGAAGGATCCCGCCGTGCGTCCGCCTGTTGCCACGCCTTCTACCACCAGATCTGGCACCTTGGAGCTGAGATTGGTGTGCGGTCCGTGTGCGGGGACAGCGCGGAGGACGCGCTAGCCGAATGAGGGGTTAAATGGAGAACCGTCCTGTAAATGGATGAAGTATTATTGTGGAAGCTATGGTACGGCTCTGAGTCTGTCCACGCGATAAGAACGACTCGACAACCAAAAATACCCGTCCAATTCTGTTGGCCCATTCAAGGAGGTGGTACTTATCTTCCATCTCCTTTTCTCCGTTCCCTCCCGCTTTCCTTGCGCCTGTGCGCACTCAGCATCCCGCGAGTAATGATCAAGCAACCACTCCCTCGGTGGCGGACGGCGGTTGATGCGCTAGCCGTTGGCGTGTTCCCAAATGCTAATAGACGACATCCTCGAAGTGGGAAGAGAGGGAGTCAACCCACACACTATCGCCTATCAAGCCCAGTCTGGAAGGTGACGAGACCTGGAAGCCATCGGGCAGTTAGCAGCCAGTCAAATGCTTCTTCAGAGACTGCTATGGTCGAAGCTACGACCAGTCTTCGCCATCGCCTTCGAAGATGTGGAATCCAAGATCCCGCAGACTGCCAAAGTATGAGAGCGATGACGACAAGATGGGAGGAAGATCGATGAAACAATCAGGATGACCGGCCTAGGTGACGGCGACGCAAAACGCAGCATGCAAGACGCAAGACGCTGATGTCGTCCGTGGGGGCGGGACACCTCAGGAAGGGATGTCGTCCTTCCGGTCTGCGTGTCGATAACGGCCACCAATCGCTGATGGAGCCAATTCAGCCAAACCCGGCAATATCGCGGTATGCGGGCGCCACCATCAAACGGGCGACATGGGACACTTGGCGGAGGCGAAAAAGGTGCGCAACGCATGGCACAGCATGCGGCAGCTGCGGTACATGCACAACGGCTACCCGACCTATGCTGGATTCCGCTCGGGATGCGTTTTCCCATGTGTTGTGGCGTTCTTGGCAAAAATGGTTCGCAATCTTCTACTCCGTCGAGACCTGCCTTTCCAGAACATCCACACAGCATCAGGCCGTCGTCGCATCCTACTCGGCGGATAAAATTGTGGGCTCGCAACGAGGGGAACGGCTGATTGGGGCCGCCGTTGACGCTTAACCAGTCCGCACACGGCAGATACCGACCTTCCCCCAACGTCCAACATCAACTTCGAAGCACAACTCCCGTCTCAGGCTCGGTCCTACCAGAAAGTCGCCAACGGCTATCTTTGCGAGCCACACCAACACCAACGCATGGAACACATGCCTCATAATCCCCCCGTCACGGAAGCTCTGCAATATACAGCCGCATACGGCTCGAACCCAATAAATCTTCCGTCCATCGCTTATTGCTCCCTTCATCCCAGCCTGCGATGGCGTGTGTCCGATGGGTGTTGATGGTTGATGAGAGTGACGATGACAGGTGCTCGATGATGGGCGATACGTGAGCATTTTTTGTTCGAGGGGGGCTTGGCCCATAGATCGGATCAGGTTCTGGGCCTTCCTCCTCCCCCTCCTCCTCCACCATTGGTTTCCTCTGATGCTCTGACACTCCTATTAGTAACTACACAAAAACTGCTTGGAGACCTCACCTCATCCCCTCTATCAGTTCTCAATGCTGGCTCGGACCGGCGAGGGACCGAGCATTGTGCTACGGTAGCACGCCACCTTGCCAAGCTACCTAAAGATTAGGAAAAACAATGCAGCTCAGGGCACTGTCCATTGTTACCGCTCGCCAGATCACTGCTGCTTCCTTCTTCAGATACGCCGGTTTCTGGCATCCCGTTCGCTCCCTCATAGAAAGCTGGCGCGTCGCAACATGCCATCGAATAGCAGCGCTCCCTGATATCGCTGCCCCTTCCATCTCCTAAGCCTCCCTGGCAAAGAAGTACCGACAGAGCACAGCTAGGCCGGGAATGTACCCTGCAACGCTAGAGCTCTCGGGAACAAAGAGTGCCCGAACCCCACGCCTTTCCTCGTCGGCTCCGGAGACTCGCGTCTCACTCACCTTCTGGGCTCTGAAAAGCACATCTTATCATCAAAGAACCACGTCCCGGGTGAATGGTCAGGTCAAACCCCACTATCCTTCTTGTAAAGGGCAGACGAACTCAACAAGGAAGAACAGATTGTTGCTCCTGCCAACGTTATCAAGGCCACTGTGCGCCCGCACACCAGGACTAGGAGGTCTCCCACTCTCCTGGCACCATCCACCCGCAGTTTCCTCCACAAACGATCTGCACTCGCTTGTGCCGATAATCTGCAAGGACAATGGCAGCTGATTTCGCAATTCTCTAAGATGGGAAGGCGAATACCAACGCGGGGCAAACATCACTCACGAGACGCGAAGCCATTGGTCGATTCTGGCGAGAAGCTAGAGAGGACATCACATCTTCGCGTTAATGCTTTGCCTGCCTGAGGAGGAAAGGGGAGAAGAAAAGGGTGGGCACCTCATCTGGTCTATTTTCACAACCCTGGACCGCCCCCGGAGAGGAAAAGCTTTGAATGCGGACGGATGTACCCCGAGACGGGAAGCCCGCCTTTGTCCAATATCTCCTGTCCAATAAGACCGTTTTGGTGGGGATGGAACACTTTTTGCAGGAGGGGGTCTAGAACCGTTGTCGCTTCTTAAACGCGTGTTAATTACATGTATTGCTGGGAGAGAAAAGCTCTATATATCCCGCAATGTCCCACCTCGCCGCCCTGTGTCCCCTCACCGGCAGCGTAGGACGACCTCCCCTTCTTCCCCTCATTCTCATCCCCATCTCTTGCGCAGAATTTTTGCGTCATCAGAGTTCATCCAATACCCTAGTCAAGCAGACGGTGACGGAGACTGAGCATCAACGCCGCCCACCATGGCCGAAGAGATCTCGGACGAGAAGAAGGTCATCACGACCACTTACAGTCAAGGGGTCCTCGGGGGGAAGACGGACACGGAGGTATGTTGCGACTCCTGGCCGCCCCACCACTAACCTTCACCCACTCTCGGTGAGATTCTATCTGCCATGGGGCACGAAAATTGTAGTACTGACTTGAGAGCATAGTCACCCCCTCGAGGCTTCGTGGAGGAGCTGCCCAGCGACATTCTAGTCGAGAAGTACGTGCGCAGCTGCCTGATCAGTGACGGCATTCATCCTTTTAACGCGAGAAACACTTATACTTTGGCGCTCTTGCTATCCTGTGTACTACTTTATGCTGACACTTGATGCAGAGATCTCCATGTGACCGAGGACGATCTTATCGAGGCGAAGGCCCTCGCTGACCACATGTCGTTAGAGGAGGCCCAAGCTGTCAGTCACCAGCCATCCAACATGTTCACTAGCTATTCGCCGCTGTTCCAAGAACCGCCCCAAGCTGACACCTCCTTGAGATTCCCAGCTCATGAAAAACGTGTTGAAAATCCACAACAACGACCCCAACTTCCCCTTCCCAGTGCTTGAGAAGATCAAGGCTTTCCTCGGTGAGTGAGCCTAAGCCATGCCACCCTTCGGTAGTACTAGTAATTCATATTCTCCCTCCGGCTGTCACAATCGAGTCTCATCTAACCTCAAAACATGAGAGGTGAAAAACTTCCAGGAGATGAGGCCATCTTCGAGAACCCCGAGGAGCACGAGGACATCATCTACGAGATGAAGCTCGAGGCGGCGCTCATCACCAACAACAGCCCCTACGCCGAGGTGCGGGCCGTGGTCGACAACCACGACGACCCCAACACGCCGGTCTCGACGATCCGCGCCTGGGTCATCGGCCTGGGCTTCTCCATCCTGCTGGCCTTCATCAACCAGCTCTTCTCCATCCGCCAGCCCAGCATCACCGTGCTGGCCAACGTGGCGCAGCTGCTCGCCTTCCCGATCGGAAAGGCGTGGGAGCGGTGGCTGCCCGACTGGGGCTTCGCCCTGTTCGGGAGCCGCATCAGCCTCAACCCGGGCCCCTTCAACAAGAAGGAGCACATGGTCATCACCATCATGGCCAACGTCGCGTATCAACAGCCGTATACTAGCAACATCATCTGGGCCCAGTATCTGCGTGAGTTCTTATCTGGCTCTATTCGTTTCCAATGGTTTCATCCATCTTCGTCCTACGTGCTGACACGCCTCTACCATGCAGCCACCTTCTTCAACCAAAGCTACGCCGGCCAGTTCTCCTACCAGATCCTCATCGCCCTCTCCACCAACTTCATCGGCTACGGCATCGCGGGCCTCACGCGCCGCTTCCTCGTGTACCCGTCCTACTGCGTCTGGCCGGCCTCCCTCGTGACCATCGCCCTGAACGCCGCCTTCCACAGCGAGAAGAACCACTCCGTGCCGGGGCCCTTCAAGACCTCCTGGCGCATGTCCCGGCTCCGCTTCTTCCTCTGGGCTTTCGGCGCCATGTTCGTGTACTTCTGGTTCCCGCAGTTCATCTTCAACGCCCTGTCGGTCTTCTCCTGGATGTCGTGGATCGCGCCCGAGCACCGCGACCTCAACACGATCGTCGGCATGAACAACGGGCTCGGGCTCAACCCCTGGGCGACGTGGGACTGGAACACGCTGCTCTTCGACCAGACCGATCCGCTGATGGTGCCCTTCTTCGCGACGCTGAACAAGTGCATCGGCACTTTTGTTTCCGGGATGGTCATCCTGGCCGTGTGGTACACCAACACGTGGTGGACCGGCCACCTGCCCATCAACTCGAACCGCGTGTACGACAACACGGCCTCGCGCTACAACGTGCAGCAGGCCATCGACAAGCGCGGGATCTTCGACCCGGCCAAGTACGAGGCCTACTCGATGGCGTTCCTGTCCGCGGGGAACATCCTGGTGTACCTGTTCTTCTTCGCCATCTACCCGGCCACCATCGTGTACATCGGCCTGTACCACCGCTACGACATCAAGATGGGCTTCGTGAGCCTGTGGAACTCGCTCAAGTGGAAGAAGAAGGGCAACGAGGAGGGCGCTGCCGGCCAGGCGGGCCAGTACCAGGATGTGCATAACCGGCTGATGGCCAAGTATTCTGAGGGTGAGCTCTTCATCATCCCCTCTCCACCACCATTTCTCTCATGATCAACCTTGTTGTGCTGCATCGGCTAATAAGCCTCTCTCCCCTCCCCCTCTCACCCCCCTCACCTCCATTGCTCTCCCTTTCCCACCCTTTTACTCTTAAACAGTCCCTGAATGGTGGTATCTCATCTGCCTCGTCCTCGCCTGCGCGTTCGGCGTCGCCGGCATCGCCGGCTGGGAGACGTACACCACGCCCGGCGTGGTCTTCTACGGCGTCGCGCTGTGTCTTTTCTTTGTCGTCCCCGTCGGCATCGTCAAGGCCATGACGGGCATCGAGGTGACGCTCAACGTGATCGCCGAGTTCATCGGCGGCTCGTGGGTTGCTGGCAATGCTCTGGCCATGAACTTCTTTAAGTCGTACGGATATGTGACTTGGTGAGTTTTTTTTGGATGAGCTGCTGTCTCCTACTCTCCCCTCCCTTTGGCTATTATTACGGACCATTACTAACTATTACGCGCTGCGTGCGCACCCTCACCTCACAATAGCGCCCACGCCGTCTGGTTCGCCAACGACCTGAAGCTGGCTCACTACGTCAAGATCCCTCCGCGCATCACCTTCTGGGCTCAGATGGTCGCCACGCTTGTGTCCACCTTCGTCTGCACCGGCGTGCTCAACTTCCAGATGAACCAGATCCCCGGCGTGTGCACCCCCAAAGCCCCCAACCGCTTCACCTGCCCGGGCATCAACACCTTCTTCACCGCGTCCGTGCTTTGGGGCACCATTGGTCCCAGCAAGGTCTTTGGGTGTAAGTCAGCCTTCTCTTTTCCTTTTGGTTAGCGTCTTCTCCTTTGCAATTCTTTTTGCCAGCAAAGCTGACCATGAAAATAGTCCACGGCCAATACGCCTGGACACTCATCGGCTTCCCCATCGGCTTTGCCCTCCCCGTCATCTTCTGGGCCGTACAGCGCAAGTGGCACAAGGCCGGGTGGCTGCGCCAGATTCACCCCGTCGCGATGCTCTACGGGTGCCTCTTCTGGGCGCCCTACAACCTCAGCTACGCCATCCCTCCTGTCCCCATCGCCTGGCTCTCGTGGATCTACCTCAAGAAGCGGTTCCTCGGCTTCTGGTCCAAGTACAACTTTGTGCTCTCCGCATCTTTCTCCTCGGCCATCGCCATCGCCGCCATCATCATCTTCTTCACCCTGCAGTGGAGCGAGGTCCAACTCGACTGGTGGGGCAACAGCGTCGTCTACCAGGGCTGCGAAGACGACGCCTGCGTGCTGTACCCGCTGGGTGAGAACGAGACGTTTGGGCCGCCTCCGGGGTCGTGGCACTGATCACTCAGGTTGGTTGCTTGGCAGGTGTGGGGTGACGAGTGAGGGTTGTCAGATAGCAGTGAGGGTTCGAGTTCGTAGTCGGTTGAAGCATCTATGTCGTGGTTAAGTTCCGAGTAGGCGCGGAAGTAGGAGATACCAGCTAATTCCAGTTATATTACACTTCAACACTTTTGTCAGCTTCAATTACCAACAAAGGATCGTTTCTGAGTTCTGGTTGAGGTTTTGTCTGCTTCGAAAAGTACAACCGGTAGCCGGGCTTGATGGCCACCATCCACCTTCATAAACGGCCTCGCTTGATAAGCGATTTCTCCCAAGGAAAAAGGATACTACGACACCAAGATGGATTTATAGACTGATTTATAATCTCAGGTCGGCCGAGTCCCTAACAGGATGAACGAGGGACTATCTTTATTCTTCCAAAACTCCGCCTCTCCATTTCTATCACCGATCGGCGTTTAGAATCCAAGAAAGACACAGCAAGGTGACCGACGAGGACACGCTCCGTTCATCCTCTTAAGTTGCAGTATCTCTCCGGCTGAAACGGGCTCCGCATCGCCCCGAATTTGTCATCCAAGATCCAACAGGCATGAATACGCAATACGCTATCTTCAGGGTCAGAGTCAACAGAGAATTCGACAAGAAAAAGATTGATCCGGAGTAGAGTAAGCTTAGGTGAACAGCCGAGCAAGCTCACGCCATGCGAAACGGCGCGGCTAGTGGCAGTTAGCGTTGACAACGGCAGGCCCCATTCTAGAGATCGAGCGGGACACCCTCGGTGAAAATTTGAACTTACGGGATTCTGCATCTCCTGCGAGTTAAGATCCCGCTTTGACCGATGCTGCAGAGAGGGAGGAGCCATCATCGGATTTAAGCGTGCTCCGTGTCAGGGAGCACCAAGCTCGCAGAAAAGTTTAGGATAGGATAGCCCCTGATTCGAGACCCCCTATCGACGTCACCCCCGCCCACAGGCCGATAGCCGCAAAAGAAGGGACGAGGCTCTATTGTCAAGCTTCTGGCATTTTCTCAACTGTTGCGGTTACATGCGTCCGTCCCCAAAATGCTCACAATGACGTACCGTCACGAATATAAAAGGGAGCCTTTCGGAGTCTGCCTGTGCTCGTCGAGAAGGTTGCATTGGGCATCTCTATCACCAACCACCTACTTAGCTCACCGATACACAACCTTCACAGCAAACTCATGAGTCTCTTCGCACTTATACCAAGCAGAAGCTAGCTCTCCTACATACCCGAGAAGACACCACAGCCAAATATCCAAAGCATGGCCCCTAGCGACTACACCTTCCAGGGCTGGCTCGGCCACAGCCCCGAGTCCGTCAACGGCAAGATGGAATGGGGCGCCTTCGAGCCCAAGAAGTGGACAGAGGACGATGTAGACATCCAGATTACACACTGCGGCATCTGCGGCTCGGACCTGCACGTGCTCAGCTCCGGCTGGTCGCCCACCCCTTACCCTTGCTGCGTCGGCCATGAGATCATCGGCAGGGCCGTCCGCGTGGGAAGCAACGTCGAGCACGTCAAGGTCGGCGACCGCGTCGGCGTCGGTGCGCAGGCCCGCAGCTGCCTGAGGCCGGACTGCTATGAGTGCTCACAGGGGCTCGAGAACTACTGCGGGCGCCGCGAGGAGGCCGTCAACACGTACGGTAGCGTCTACCCCAGGGGCGAGGGCAAGTCGTACGGCGGCTACGCCGACTACAACCGCACCAACGGACGGTTTGTCATTCCTATCCCCGACGGCATCGCGTCGGAGCACGCGGCGTCGATGCTGTGCGCTGGCATCACCACGTACCTGCCGCTGCGGACGAACGGGTGCGGGCCGGGGAAGAACGTGGGCATTGTCGGTGTTGGTGGTCTGGGTCATTTTGCGGTAATGTGGGCAAAGGCGATGGGCGCGGATAAGGTGGTGGGCATCTCGCGCAGGGCGTCGAAGCATGGTGAGGTGCTGGCTATGGGGGCGGATGCATATATCGCTACCGAGGATGATCAGGACTGGGACACGACCAATGCGCGCACGCTGGACCTGATTATCTGCACTGTGTCGCACAGCGACATGCCCCTGAACAAGTACCTCAGCCTGCTGAGGGTTGGCGGCACGTTCATCAATGTCGGGTAAGTTGCGCAATTTCTCTCCAATGACCTTCCTGAGCGATGAAATACCGCAGCAAAGACCACACCACTAACACTGCTTTGTATCATCAGTGCCCCTGATGGTGGTCTCCTCCCCCACATCAACGCCTTCACACTGATCGGCAAGGGCATCAAGGTCGGCGGGAGCCTGATTGGCAGCCCAAGCGACATCAGTGAGATGCTGCAGTTCGCCGTCAAGCACAGCATCAAGCCCCTCGTGCAGACCAGGCCGCTCTCCGACGCAAACCAGACCATCCTCGATATGTCGGCCGGGAAGGCCAGATTTCGCTATGTTTTGGTGAACGAAAAGCATGGCAAGGATACGCCGAAGTTGTCGCGAATATCTGGAGTTAGGAATGCCTAATTGGGAATTTGTGAGCTAGGGGTCGGTGAAGATGATAGCATGTCTCGTTGTTAAAGAGAGGGCAGAACACCTGGGCAAGTCAGGGAGGTATGCAGTTGGGGAGGGGTGTGGGTTCGGCCCACAGCCAGAAAACAGAAAACAGGCGTTCGTTGTCCTACCCTTCAGACCGGCCCTCATGCAGCGAGGAGTATGAAGAAAAATTGCACAGCCCCCGGCCACTGGGTATCGTATTGGCTATCGTTGTCCTGATCGGCACTGATGTGGCTCATGCTACAGCTGGATCAGCCCCAGCCTCCATTCCCCAAATGAAAAAAAAAGAGAACAGTTAACCTGGTGCTATTTTTTGCTGTGATCCTGTCCAAAACCTCAAAACAAAGCTACCCCAGACACGCAAGGACGGGAATCATGGATATCGCATTCACAGCCGAGAGGCAGTGGCCAGAGGGACAAAGGTCCACCGCCGAAAATAGTGTTGCCGTATTGATAGACGGATCAGTGCCAGTCCGCAGGAACAGGCCGGCGAGCTCCATTGTCACTGCCGGTTCGAACGAGTCTGCGGTGTCCTCGGGTAGCGTTTATAGTTCCGATCTACAAGGTGAGCTCCCAGCCTTCCAACCTCGGCATCCAGTGCCGTTGCGAGATGTAGGATTGCGCCCGTCATTTCTAAAGCCAGGTCTCCCGCGATTAACAATTTCCAGAGATACATCGTCGCAGAATCGATCCCCCTTCTGCCGCGGAGGATCGCGAGAGACCTAGCCAAAGGCTCGTGTACGCTTACAGCCCGCCTAGATCGGACAGAAGCCGCAGAAGACCGGGAGGGTACTACGACAGAGTGTACTACGGACTTGCGCCAGACCCCTGGAAGCCTCCCGTCGAACCAGATGGCGAGCGTCGGCCCGGTGGCTCAACATTGAATTTCAGTTCCGGGCGGCGGGCATCGATCAGTCCACCCGTTGTGGTTGTTGAACCTGCCTCGGTTCTAGCTGAAGTACCATCACGCGGCAGCACGAGCACCAACGAACCACCTGTCGATGCAAGACATGTCGCCGCTCACGGCCCATCCGGGCTCATAACGTATCTAAGAAGACCAGTGTGGATGTGGCTCGTCGTCCTCGTCCTGTGCACCGTTTCCGGAATCCTGACCACCACTGCACACTCGCTGCTGGGCCTGAGCGATGCGACGACCGACGCCGTCCAGTCCCGGGCAGACGTCGACGCAAGCGGGTTCTACGCCAACATGTCCAACCTTACGCTCAGCGTGGCCTCGCTGGCGATCATCGCGTCCAGGCCAATGGACACGCGGCACTGGACGGCGACTGTGGGATTCTTGTCTGTGGCTGTTATCAGCGCCATTGTCAGCGCTGGAGCATCCAAGTCCAGGCCGGGGCTGGCTCTGTGGGCGGGCTTCATATGCCAACTGTCGCAATTCTTGGCCACTGCATTACTGATAGAGGAAAAGGCGAACGAGAAGGCTCGCTCAGAGGCATATGAGCTGAGACGACTGGCTGTTTAGACTGGGTGGCCGATGAAGAAAGCTGAGTTGGCCACCAGGGACAAATATGGAGTAGATATAAACAGCAACTACGGATCCTCAGAAGAGGTTGGATCTTTATCGTTTCCCTTTGTACAGGTTGGTCGAAGACTTGAGTTACTGCTTTATCTTTCCGTGTTGTTCGCTGCCTAGTAGACATGGACATATCAACTTTTCATAGCACCACCAAGTTGGCGCCCTTGGAGTCGACCTCGAATCTAATTATGGTCTCAATTCCCTCTTCGGTTATCAAATCAGGACCTTTCAGCGAATTCAGACTATGTATCTCTCGGTTCATCACAGTAAAATATCCCAGTTCACCAACATCCGCCTCATGAAGTTCGGCGGGCATGACCTGCCACAGTCCCGCAACTTCGACGCGGAAACAACCACTACACTTCGATTCCACGAACCCCAAAGCACCTGGTCGCCTGGCTCAATGACAACTACCGCCGGCCTGGGATCTCATGTCGTTTCGGGCTTGTGAGGGATAAAGATGTCTTTGCTCCGGGGCTATTAGGACGTGCTTAATGAGAGAGGAACCTTGAGAAATGGGGGGAACATGGGAGAATGTTGTCAGAAGATTCTACCAACTGCTCGAAGGTTCTATAGACTTCCATGATGTTCCAGAACGATGCTTGATAATAGCTTCTATGACCTTCGACGTGATTCATCTCTCCACTCTAGAGGTCTATAAAAGACCATCCATTCACCCTGTAGATAGACAGAATAAGAAGGGCAAGGGGCTCTTCAATACACTCATTCAAATAGTTCCCTTCTCTCTTTTCCAATAAATGTCAACTATTTCTCGCTTCATCGTCGGCCTCGTGGTACGTTGTTGCCCGCCGCGGGCCCCTAGTTGTACCTTCTGAGCCTAGAGGCTATCGTTGATAGCCGTGCGAGCGGATGAGAGGCCGAATCCCGGCTGATGGGCTGGGTATTGTGCCTGATATCTCACAAATGACCACCGTGAAGGGTAATGGGAGCTCGAAAGGTCACTGTGGTCACCCAGAGCCGGATCTTTTGCGCTGTTTCGTCCCTAGGTAGTACGTACTGTTCCAGCACGATGCTGCCAAGAGAGTGGAGTTCAAGACTGAGTAACAGGACTCTTATACGGGGATATGTAGTTCGTTATCGTGGCTTCGTGCCTGGGAAAGGGGGGCCAAGACGGGAGAGCGACACGCAGCTCGAATGGACCAAAGCTGAGGTAGCACCTATAGGCTTGGCTGCATCAACCAAACCACAGCGTTCCATGATGAATCGATGATGATGCACTTGGAACCTGGTGAGGGACGTAGTGCAGCTAAAAACCAATATTATAAGATTGTCCAGTTTATGCAGTATCAAAAAAGCTTCTTCTGAGCTATCGAACGACGTTGTTGAGGTCCAGATTATGCATGATCCATTCCCAGAAACGACGGAGTAATCACATCACCGATTCCGATTCTGGTAGACAAGGCAAGGATTCAAGCTAGATACAAAAAATGTTAAGGAACGAATAAGAAAAAGCCCGCGGAACTTTTCGCGTTGGCCTTTTTGTCCGCCGAACAAGACGCAAGCTTCTCGCAGCAAGAGGCGACATGATAACCAAGGATGCCAGACGATCCGACGATCCTCAGACGTCACCTGCGTCAAAAAGAACCCGCTCCGGGAAGTGTTTTGGCCTGTCTGTAAGGCTCACGGTCTGTGGTCCGTGGGGACACCGCCCGCCAGCGGTTTTAAAGGCTAACTTGAAGAATGAACACTGCCAGAACTCCACTGGTAGCAACTGGGATTCTGCAGCCGGTGTTTCGAAATGCCCAGGAAAGCCCGCCGATCGACGTCGATCACAGATGCGGCTCAATCCAACCGGATCAAATGACAAAAATTTACTCACACGACTCTCTTTCGAAAGCCGAAAGCTGTTGGGCGAGCACTAGCGCTACATCAGAAGATCCCCATACGAGAAGTTTATGAATTCCTGCCAGTTTGTTACGTATTATCGGTCGGTGAAGCCCACAAACCCCTGGCCCTTTCCCCAGGGCGTCGCGATCATCATTTTTGGCTTCCCCAAGATGGATCCTCCAAACGGAAGGGGCCAAAAAAGAAAAATTGAAAGGGGGCAGGGAAGAGACGGGATGAATCAAGTATCAACAAACCCGATACGAAAGGAGAAGGGAAAAAAAGCTTTACCGTCCCTGACGAAGCGGACCGGGAAAAAAAGTCCGAGGGTATGGATGGGAGGACTGATGAACCGAACCGCCATAAAATATAGTCTTAGAGAACTGGTCCGCTCCCTCTTCCAAACTTCCCGGATCTGGATGTCTTGGCTTTCTTTCCTTTTCGTTCGTCTTGACTTTTCCTTCCTTTCATCTTCTTCAGGTCCAGGGTCGTTTTTCTTCCTTTCTATCTTCTATTCACTTACAGGTGCCGGTCACTCGTTTCGCTCTTCATCACCCTCTTTCTTGCTCTCTATTATTATCATTCTTCTTCGTTGTAAATACTTTATTGTAGACTTTTCTTTTGTTGTTGTTCTTTTATTCCCTTTTTTTTTGCCCAGTCCTGTTATTTCGTGCCACGAAAGGAAGGAAAATCCCCCGCAAGCCAAGAGAAGATGTGGTCCAAACTTGCCCTGGCTTCGCTCCTCGCCGCCGCCGCCACGACAGTCTCGGCGCATGGTAACATCACCTCGCCCCCCGCGCGTCTGCCAGGTCCGGCCATGGCGCTGGCCTGCGGACAGTTGGCGGTCGACACTATCCTCTCGGACGGGACGTTGCCGATAGAGGACGTTACTGCTTCGGGGGTGAACTGTGCGTGATATCTGTGCCTACCTATTTCCCTTTCCCTCTCCCCCCATCATCCATACTTCCTTCTCACTCCTCACCACTTGGCGCTACCGGCAATGAGAGAACCTCAACTGACATCTATATCTCCCCTCCACTGTCCAGGCAACCTCTTCCTCTGCCGCGGCGCCCAATTCGCCGACAACAAAGCCAACGTGCAGACCTTCGCCCCCGGACAGGTCGTGCCGATGAAGGCGGCCCTGCCCATCCCGCACGAGGGGCCCATGAACGTCTCGATCATCAACACGGCCACCAACAAGGCCATCGGCGAGCCCCTGATAGTGTTCGACAGCTACGCTGACGAGAACCTCGCCCAGCTGCCCGCTAACAACACCGCCTTCTCCATCACCATCCCCCAGAGCCTGCCCGTGGGAGCCTGCACCGTCGCGGGCCAGTGCGTCGTGCAGTGGTTCTGGTTCGGCACCGCGGCGCAGCAGACTTATGAGAGCTGTGTTGATTTCATCTTCGTGATCTGAGGGGGGGGGAGGGGAAGGGAAAGGAGTGGCTTTCAGTTGACACTGATTGATGATATGAAGAGCTGGAGCTGGGGAGTCAGGTTAGGGTTGGAGATGGAGTGAGCCTTGTTAGGCACTTTTTTGTTGTGTGATGCTTGCTTGTGTTATGGAAGCCGCGTCACGAGCGCCGTTTGTGGTGGAAGGGTTGAGGAATGGGCCGGGTTGGGATGGACGCATCTCTCCATTCAGCCAGGGGCAAAGGTCGCCGCATTTGTGGGAGGTTTGGGGGCCGATGGCGGTATGTGCTTCTATCTCACAGCTCTATTGGTTCGCGGTAGCGATCTTGTTCCAGCGGGGTCCGCCCAGCATCAGGCCTAAATTTCCACGTCACCCCTACTCAGACACGGCGCGGTCCTTGTGCAAGCGCGCCTGACAAGCTCGTGTCGTTCAACTGCAGGGTGTCTTTTTGATTCTTGGGTCCCCGCTTGTTTGCATTGTCGGCCACGCAGCATTTGAGAACGAAGCTCGATTGTTCGGAAATGGAACGGGTATTAGTTGTAGGTTGGTATCTTGTTTGGTTCAAGAAATAAAGAGTCTATACACAAGGACTTTGCTTGCTTTGCTATGCTAACCAATTGAGGGGAAAGCAAGCTGCAGGAGAATGTGATGAGGTGATGAGCCGGATGAGCTCGATGTGTCGGCATTGTGTTATCGTCTGCCAAGCTCGTCACTCATGTCCCATCCGTGCCTAACCCCTTTTCCGATTCAGCGTCATCTTTCGAGACCGCTTCGGCGCCAAGCGCTGCAGTAAGTCTATCGGCCCAGTATCTCGCCACAGGCAGCCTTGCCCCTCTCGGCTCAGGACTCGTCCGGCCGAGTCGATGAGCTCGCCGTCTCGCAGGTGTGATACAGCTGTGGTCTCTCGGCTCCAGGTACTATGCGTACGCGTCATGGGCTGCGATGCGAGCTTTGTGGCGAGTACAACGTGTGCAGCGAGTGTGGTTGCGGTGAGTGTCCCATATCCCCAGGCACCTCGTGCAGTGGCTGCGTGTGCCCCAGCTCCTGCGGTGCCTGTGGCGGCATCACCGCCTTGCCCTCGGTGTACATCGTCCAGATGGGCCCCGAGCCGCTCAGAGACATTGCCTCGAACTTGCTGAGCTCCAGCCGGGCCTCGGCAGCGTCGGCCCTAGCTTTTCGGAGGAGGAAGATGGCCGCTGCCAGGGCGGCTAGCAAGGGCACGCCGACACCGACGCCTACTCCGACTCCAACCCCGACCACTGTTGGGGACGACGAGGAGGTCAGCGCCGCGCCGCAAGTTGACTGGGTGATGCCTTCGCCCGTCGAAATGGCGATGCTGCTGCTGCAAGACGCTGGACGCCCCGTCACGACGGAATACACCGTCACCGTCGACGCTGCTGGTGGTGCGTCCGCGGTGTAGTTCGACACCTGAAGGATCGAGTTGTTGTCGAACGACCGCGCATCGCTGATGAAGCCCGTGGCGATGGCGAATGGATTCTTGCAGCCCGTCACGTTCATGCCACAGACGAAGTCTTGGCTCTCGTCGCATTGGCGTAGGTCGGCGAGTTTGTCGGCCGGGTTGTTTCTGCAGTACGCTGGACATGCCGAGTCGCCCCAGGTCTTGTCGGTGCAGGACACTCGTATTACGTGGTTGTATGGCCCATCGTAGCAGAGGCCGTTGCTCAGGCAAGCTTGATAGTAAGGTCAAGTCAGCGACTGACGACGAAGAGGTACCTGGCGAGGGAGACGTTGATGACGATAAATGGGGGGGAGGGTACAGGAACTCACTATGTGACCTCTCGCAGCAGTGACTATGCCGGCCTGTCTGGCATGGAATTCCGGCATCATGCTTTATTCCGTTAGGATAGTAGCATGACTGCGCTGTAGCTGGGTGTGACAGCAGTGCGCCAGTGATGAAGAGCAAGGCTCCCAGACGGATAACCACCCGGGTGGCCACATCAACTGGCCTTCTCCGTGACAGCTCCATAGACTTTTATATGTGAAGACACTTCGTTGTCGTCCAGCGCTCGAAGAGGCGGGAGAGAGGGAAAGGGACAAAAAGAGGTGGAGATGAGCCCAGGGGAAGATTTGCCGGGACAGCTTCCAGATAAGAAGGAACAGATTCCGAGGAGATGGACATCAACTTATTCCAGATGTAGACCGCAGGTACGTGGCGGGAAAGTTGGGGGCTGGCTTCAGCTCTCATTTCTCATCACTTGTTGAACTTGACCGATACCCGATAAGGTACATAGGATGACCTGCCGAGCAAAGACAGGGGCCCGGCGTCAAAGTCAAGGCAGCTGTGGATGTCCACTAACATTTCTCTGCGCCGTGCGAAGGAACCAGGTACCACGATTTCCACCAACGAAGGAGCACAATGAGTGCACCGAGAAAAGAAACTGAAGCGAAGGGATAATAATGCGATCCATCGTTAACTCCGCACCTTAGGAGGAGGTACAGGACCTACAAAGCGACAAATGAAGTGGTGTTCAATCTGGATCATTTCCACCACCAGCGACAGGGAAACATGCCGCGGTACCAGGAAACACGAGTGAGGCAGTGACGCCCAGGTCAGTCGCGGGCCGCACCACAGCATATCGACCTTCTACCCAGTGCAAAGAGCCCCAGAAAACTGTTGATCCGGGTCAGGCTGTGCCACATTTATGTTGGTCTTCTTCTGTGTGGCTCAATCTGATTGGAAACATCTTTGATCCATCAGGTATTAAACTGAAGAGGTAGGTAGCTAAGAACGGACTCCAAGAGGCTATGTGCCATCGAGGCGTTGTTAGTCGATGGTTGGGGCGCAGGTGTTGAGAGGTCGTCACAGTCGCAATGAAACACCTGAGGCCCCCAACCTCTTACCAGCACGAGCTTGACTGGACTGTCGACGACTTTCTTAATTCCTTCCTCACTTTTTTGCACACCTCTTCCACTGCCATGTGCCACCTGAGTGAATTTATCTGGAACCAAGCTTTCTGAGGGGGACGAAAAGAGAGAGAGTGGAAACTAACGGCCGAGGTCAGGCCTTGATGAGATGTCCTCGCCTCTTGGTAATTTAAGCTTGAATCCCACCATGCTGCCTCCAGGTCCTCCGACCCCCGACGTCGGCCTCTTCCCGCCCGTACAGAGTCCACAGCCCGGCCCCAGGCGACCGCGCTAGTGCTCCCTTCCATAAGTCGCTACCCCCACAGCACCTAGTACTCGGCAAGGGAGGTAGGTACCAGGTAGGTAGATGAGAGCATATTTTCCGCCCTATAATTTTTTTTTTGGCTCCAGCAGCGCGGCTAGTCCGCAAGCGCCCGGGACCGAGGATTGCTAAATGTACCTCCCTATGTAAAAGTCCCTCGGAGGGAGGTCGCACCCACGAGCGAACCCACCTCCCGCCGCCTCCCTGCGTTCTTCCTAGCCAAGTCCGTTGCTGCCACCTAGTCCATAATCAGTATTTCGCTTGTACCGCACACCATCAAGCTTCTTCTGCAAGTATATAAAGGGGCAGTAAGCACTTCAACTTCATCTCCGAAAGCTCACCATGTTCTGAGGTGGACATATCTGACAACGAGGGGCCATCTCGGTATCTCACTGTCTACGAAGTGGCCAAAAAAAAAGCAATGAAATACCTAGGTAGGCAGCAAGGAAAAATAAATAAATAAAAGGACCAGCCATGCCAGGAATCGAACCTGGGACCTTCTGAGGTGCCTCTGCCCTCCTCCCTCAGAGCCCAACCTCAGACGCGCTAACCTCTGCGCCACACGGCCTACTCGGTGCTCATAGCTGTCAGTCGAAAGGAAACCCGCAGGTCTTGAGGGACGGAAATACAAAGAAGCAGTGTCGAATAGGTACAATTGGGGGAAGGGGCGCTGCCTATGGCCGGCGAAGGTATGACGGGAAAGGAAGGAGCTTTGTGACTGACCGTTCTCTCGTCTCACTCCCTAGGTTAGGTACCTACCTAGGAGGTACCTACGCAACGACGACTGAGGTGTGGGGCAAGGGAAAGGGGCCGACGATAAGGATTTGAGAGGACTGTTATATACCAGAATTCTCTTTCTTTGTGTTCTTCAGTGACAGGTTTTTCGATGTGATTGGGGAGCCTCGTTCCAGGGAAATACGGGAGATATTTTTGGGTAGGGCCTCCGAGAACCAAACCTGGGCACTGACAGGTACTTGCAGGGGATTGTCAAGGGGTAGTGAGCCCGTCGTAGCGCGTAGATGGGAGCGATCCTGGCAAAATGACTGCTTCGCCTTATCACCATAGGAGAAGAAGTGCAGCCCTCAAGCTCTCCAGGATATTTCGTCCATCCAAACAACCTGCTGGCTCGGTTATTTATCGTCATCACGAAGGTGATGTGAGGTCCCGGAGAGACCAAACGCCCCACCAAATGCGGGAAGGAAGTGGGGCACCCGTTGTCTGTATCAGATTCCGGGACTCTGCAGGAAAACCGTGACTCACAACACCAAGCGGATTTATCATCAAACGGACGGTCCTTTCTTGGAATTCAACTCGGACTCCCTAGCTCATTCTTACTGGTAGTTGACAGACCGCGACGGAAGACGAAGGAAGAGAGGGCCAAGTCGAGTCGGCTCAGACGAGGAGTGACCGTGTTGGTGCGCGCCTGTGTGCGCTGCACAAAACGATGGAGGATGCGCCGCTGGAGTCGGCGGCGACTGCGGCACCAGCAGTCCAGGACACAGAAGTGGAGGGGCTCCTCACGGTGATAATCACTACATCACCGACTCCGTCGGCCCCAACCACTGAGCTGCTTTCGCAGGTGCTCGAGTCGTTCGAGACTTTCTGCCCCGCACTGCTCCGCTGTCGCGTCATCGTCGTGCTCGATGCGTACGACCACATCGGGTCCCGCGCACGCCTAAAACGCGGCCAAGTCACCGCCGAAGGTGCGGAGGACTACAAAGCCTACAAGCAGAATGTCAAGGACCTATTTCTGCGAGAGTACTACTCCGACAGCATCACCGGTCAGCACACTGGAAGTGAGCCGTTCAAAGATGCCCTGGAATCTCCCCTCCCTGCTCAGACTCCGGCCCTGGTCAAGAGCAGGGGTGAGGCTGAGTTCGGCTACGACGGACGGAAGAACGGCAACGACCACGCTGTCCCCTTCACGCTGACTCGCACCGAGGACGGCCTCGTCTCCTTCGTCGAGCCCGAGAGCCGGCTAGGATTCGGTCTCGCCGTGCGCACAGGGCTAAGACTGGCCGAAACCCCGTACGTCTGGATCCATCAGCACGACTGGACGTTGCTGACGGAGATCCCAATCGGGCCCCTCCTGGATGTGATGATGGCATCTCCAAGTCTGCCGCCGTCCACTTCGTTAACACCACTACCGGCATCGCTGGCGTCACCTGCGGAGTCGTCGTCACTAGCGGCGTCCGCACCGTCGGTACTAACACCACCCGCGTCTTCGCCATTGTCAAGCCCCACCACCCCGGACCGGAGCCGAACGCCCGCTTCGACTCTGACCCCGGACGCCGCATCCGACTGCACCACGCCGGACTCCGACTCCGACCTCGAGGACCCGCCGATAAAATACATCGGCATGCCCTCCTGCGGCACGCAAGCCTACGCCATCTCCGCCAACGTCACGCGCTACCCGGCTCTAATCCGCCTCACGCGCGAGCTCAAGCGGAGTTTCCCCGCTCCGTCCCACCCGTCCTCCCCGCCCATCCCGCTCACGCCTCTCTTCTTCTGGCACGACAAGCCGCACCTGGCCGAGAAGGCGCACTACCTCGCCCGCATCTTCCCGAACCGCCTCGCTCTTAGCCGGGGCGACTTCATCGAGGACACGGTCGGCCACCGGGCGCGCACGCAGATGAAGGCCGGGAGCTGGGCGAGGTGGGCGTGCTGGATGTACTACCCGGAGGAGGGCAGGCGGATGTGCCTGCGCCACCTCCAGGGGCGCTACTGGAGGGGCACGGCGGGCGAGCTGGAGAAGAAGGAGGCGTGGATCGCGATGAACGGGGGGAAGAAGCCGAAGTGGGAGGATAGTGAGTCGGCTACGGAGGTCACGGAACGTGTATCGCTCGACAGCGACGGTTATGGAAGCAGCGTTGATGGCTTCGGTGACTTGGATAAGGATGACTAATGGCGGACTTGGAGAACACAGACCTGGATCTGGAAAGCGTAAGCCATGAAGCGGTGACTTTCTTAGCGTTTTTCATCTCGTGCATCTAGAGCGGGTGGAAAAACAAAAGGCGAGGCGTTTACTAGGCGATATTTTTTTTCCCTTGCCTTCTCGAGTTTGTAGAATTCATCAAGGCGCAAAAAATTTGGCTTTCACGCTGCACTGGTTCGTCCTGTCAATGCCGTCATCAATCATCAAAACGCATCATGTCTCGTAAGCGCCCAGCATCGCCATCCCTCTTCGGCATTCCCACCCGCCCAAACGGGATAGCTGAAAAAGCAGAATCAGCTGAGTCCCCTCCCTCCAAGAACAGGGAAAACTAGCGGGCATAATTAACCACCTAATGCAAGGGACAAGCCCAGTCGCGAGGAATTGCCGTAATCCAGTCGACCACTCTCAGCGTTCAGTGATCGTGCCGCCTCACCCCACAATGTTCTGGCCACGCCCGCTGTTGGCCCCCTGAATCCAGTGCCAAGCGCCACGACCGATCAGATCCAACAGGAAACCAAAAATCGTGGGCGATTGCTGCCTCTCTTTGTTTCATTTTCTCTCCCATCGTTTGCTCCTCCTTAGGTACCAGCTTATGTTCCCAACTAGACCACGATTAATTGATCGGCGACGCCAAAAATGGACGACCCCGCGTTTGTGGCGCGAGATGACTGGAAAGGTGGATGGCCGCCATCGTCCTGGTCAACGAAGCTATCGACATTACCGCCAATTCTCCGCCGCTGGTGTAGGACAGCCAACCATGTCTTGGCCGAGGGCAGCGCCATCGCCCACTACCTCCTAACCCAGAACATCAGAAGGCCGACGCTTTTCACCGTTTTAGAACTTCTCCCGGCCGTTTCCCTCGCAGTTGTCTTGAATCTCCTCTTCATCGTCATGATCTCCGGCACAATGCTGGTGGATGTGGACGCGAGCCACGGCGCCATGCTCCTCAGCAGATACGCCGTCGTCTCGGTAAGCTCGTTACACACACAAGGCTACCTGACCTACCTACTTGTCTACTAGTCGCCCGGCACCACCTACCTACCTTTGCTGCAACAGCCAAGCTTCCCCAATCCAAGCAAAATTAACATCCTCCCCTCGAAACAGTTCGAAGGCCTAATCGAAGACACCACCCCACCCGCCGTCGCAACCGACCTCTCGTCCTCCTCCTCCCTCCACCCCACCGACATCACCAACGCGCCAGCAGCAGCAGCAGCGCCCTACATGCTGACCTTCCACTTCCACCTCAACGCCTTCGGGTGGGAGTGGCCCTCCTCGCGCACGCTCGACTCCTCCACGGGTTTACTGTACAACATCAACGGCCTGGTCCAGTCCACCCAGCTCTCGATCCCGCGCCACCTCGTCCACGCCGGGCGCCGCCTCGACCCGCACGTCTGCGACAACCCGGACGACGCCGACCGCTGCTGGGCGCCGTTCTTCTACCAGTTCCGGCACCACGGCCCCGACGGCACGGGGGTGGACTGGAAACGGCAGAGCTTCTCGACCGCGCTGCCGCTCGCGCTGCACTACCTCGCGTTCGTGCTTTGCGCCGTCGCGCTCGCGAGGGATCTGGCGCTGGTGACGCTGCCGCCTTTGCCGCCTTTTCCTTGGCTTCATCATCAAAGGGAAAGAGAAGCAGGAGGAGGAGGAGGGATTGGGATTGGTGTTGGCGTGGGTGGTGGTGAATCCCCCGCGACGGCGGCGATCATCACCACGACGGTCGCGCTGGAGGCCGAGGCGCAGGCGCACGAGGCGCGGAGAAAACGCGCGGGCTTGTACGCGGCTATCGCGGCCGTGGTGGTGCTCGCGCTGGCGAGCCTCGCGGGCGAGGGGTTGCGGCTCGTCGCGCTGCTGCAGATGCTGCCCGAGAGCGAGCGGATGCGGCCCAGGCTCGGGTCGGGCTTCGTGGCGCTCGCGCTGTGGTGCTGTGGGCTGGCCGTGGCCGCCGCGGGGATGACGTGGTTGTTGCACTGGGAGAGGGAGAGGGGGAGGGCGAGGGATGGGAGGTTTGGGTGGGTGCTGCCTGTGAAAGAGAAGGAGGATGGGTAGAAGAAGAATTGGGGCGGAGTGAGGGGAGGGGAAGGGGGAAGGGAAGACTAATTGAAAAAATATCTGCACTTAAGGTACCTACCTAGGTAGCTAGGACTTTCTTGGGTTTCTCTCATCTACACCTATATAATGTCTATCGAAATAATGATCCGTACTGGCCCGGCCCTGTTCTGACCTCCGTCTCTCTCTTCGGTGAGGGTCGAGTCATGCGCCATGGAATTGATCCACGAGGTGGTGGAGCAGGAAACGAAAATGCGTACCCCGCTCGGAGCAAGCTCGGCTGGGATACAAGCTTCATAGGGTCACAGCTAAGGATCGTACTTCAACAAACACATTGGTCGGATGGTGTAGCTGGTTATCACGTCAGTCTAACACACTGAAGGTCCCCAGTTCGAGCCTGGGTTCGATCAAATTTTTTTCGTCTCCCCTGCCCTCCCTTTCGGTTCGTTCACCTCTATCATGTTGTTACTGCCCCAGTCCTGTTGTGTGCTCCTGTGGTCGTTACAATTGTCTACCAAACAAATACTCTTGTTTTTCTCCTTGGTTTAATTGTAGTTGCCTGTTCTCCCACAAGTCCGACTGTCTTCCAGGATCCCGACATCCTGGGAACCAACAGATCGCCTCAAGGTTTCTTCATCCTTTGCCTCCCACACCGGAACTTCTTTCCCATCCCATTCCCATCTCCTCAGCTTGATCCCCATCCGATTCCCGATTTGTCCATGCTGAGATACCTAGCTGAGCCGCTGCATTCCTGTCCGTTATAACTTAGACTTCGCTTTCACCAGCCCGCCTTCCTCAGCCTCACGAGGGAAGTCGTCGTCGGTTTCCGCCTTGATGCTGATAGGATCGCCCAACATGCTCGGATTCGCGTCCGGGCCGTGAAGCTTGCCGAGTGCCTTCTCCCTGAGCGTCGTCTTTCTTCCCTTTTTCTGAGTCTTCGCGCCAGCTCCTTGTTGCTTCCCATCGCGGCGACTTTTGCTGCTGCCTGCTTCATCGGGCGTCGGGATGCGGTCGCTGGATTCGGCTTTCAGGCTCACGGGGTCGCCCAGCATGGATGGATTGGCACCCTTCATGGCTTTGACGCGCAGCTTATCGCCTTGGCTGGCGGCTGGCGGCTGCTTCTTCGGTGCCATATTCCCGGATGCTTTATGGCCCGGATGGGCTTGTTCGGGGCTTGTTGGAACTGCGACGGAGAAGTTCGATGACAATGCGGGCGGCGAGGCTCGGAAGTGGATGATGTCGCGGAGGAAGTAGTAGATTTGATACAGCATGCCGGGGTCTGCTCTTTTACTTTCCGTGATAACTATAGAAAGTTGGATATGTTCAGGTCGGGTTCCGTCTATAGGTGCTTTTCTCAACGAGTGCACTCCTGGCCGTGCTCAAGCTAGCTGATCGGTCTATGACCTCATCGCCACTACCCGACATCGATCGACGTCTTCCGCCGGCGAACCTTTCCACTTTCACATGCAATGGCGGCTTAGTAGACAGCACTAAACACGAGTAAGGCCGCCCGAAGGCAGCAGAAGCTAATTCAGGACTTCGGTAGTAGACAGTAGCAGTAGAAACACCACGGGCGTTTTTGCTGGTGAAGCAAGCCCGGGGCATCATCAGTCCGGATTCCCGAACATGCTCAGGGGCGTCATGAAATCCCAACGCCCCATTCCAATTGCCGTTTCGCTCAAGTTGGCCCTGCCGGCGCACCGGATTGACAAATGGACGTCTTTCTCTTAAATCGCTTCTCGTGGCCACCCAAGCCTCTGCGCAACCCGTATGCGGCAGCCTACCTGCTAGTCTACGTTCGTCCTTGCTGTCTTCACGCCCAAACGCAGCTTCAGCTTCAAAGACCTCGCGGCCAAGTGATCGACTTCCTCCAGTTTCTCCACTGAGTCTTTCACGATATCGTAAGTGAAGTTGTACACCATGCACTCCTCCGGGCTTTCTGTACACAGAATCATCAGTCAGTCAGTCAGTCAGTCAGCAAGTCGGTCTCTCAACCACAACCACAAGACAGTGCGGCAACTATCACTTCTGCACGCAGAGAAATAGAGAGGGAAACCTACTCGGCACAAGTTCCGCAGGCATGTACTTCGCCGCTTCTTCCTGGATCTTATGAGACTCGTCCTGCCCGGCGTTGCTCATCACCTGCAGCACGCTACCTCTGTTCCTGCGGATGCGGTTGTACAGCGCCAGCCTCTCGTCGAGGGTCGCTGCTGTTGCTCCTTCGAGGGCGATGCCGAGCGCTACGGCGTCTTCGATGGCCTGCGCACCGCCTTGTCCTTGGACTAGACGCTCGTCAGTAATGGTGGTTGTGCTTCGTGCTCACTCGAAAAGCAGGACATCGGCGTGGACGGGGAGGCCTACACGGCAGCATCGGATGCGCAGCGTCCCCGACGACGACGAGTCTCCCCTTAGTGTACGTCGGGATGGGCGCTCGGTAGAGGAGTGGCCACTCCTTGAACTCAGTGGCTTTGCTACGGCACGGGATGTGGATTCACGGTCAGCCACCCGACAGGTAAGTAGGAACCTACCAGGTTATCAGGGGGAAAGTGGCCCATGTTGGCTAATGGGCAGAGAAAGGGGGGGAAATACTCAATCGCCGCGAGGAGCTTGGGGTGAAAATCGGAGAAAGTCTCCATTACCCGAGACTTGTTCACGGGGGCATGCCAGTCTAAACCAGTCAGTCAGCAATCATCAGTACAATACCGCAATACTCTCGGCGGTCGGTATGATGAACTAGCGGAGAGACTAGGGGCAAATCCGCTCGCACACTCACCTTCTTCATTCATAGACGCCTTGGCATCCCTGTGGAACAACCCCGCAAAGTTATGCACCTCGTTGCTGTGAGCATCGTCATCAGCATATGCAGTACTTTCTTCCGTACCACAATGCCAATATTTGATCCCGGAGTCTGGGGTGACGCATGCACGCGAGTTATTAGTACAGTTGGTGTTGGCACTTACTCACGACAGGTGTAATTGATGAGCCGCTTGGTCTTGTCGACGTAGGACTTCATGTGGCCCTTCTGCGTGTCCTCGTTCCAGAATCTCGTAGCTGGGTCGGCCTCGAGCTCGGAGGCCGGGACCAAGAATCGGTAGCAGAAGTTGTAGAGGCCCGCGGGCAAGGCCGGCTCCGAACGGCCGACGAGCAGCTCCGGTGCGCGAGAGTGGATCCCGTCTGCGGCGACTACCATGTCGGCGTGAACCACCTCCCCGCTCCGAAGGGTAACAGATGGGCGGTCTGTGTCCTTAATATGGCGAACCATACCTCGCAGGGTTGCTCACATCAGATTCGAGCCGGTACAGCAACCTCTTAGGTGGGTAGGTGGTACGGATCAGAGAAGAAAAGTCTCACTTACATAGTCCATAACCTCCGACCTAAGACGAACACTGATGTCACCCCATGGCCTCCCACTCTCATCCCCCTCCTTTGCAGAAGAAGTAAAAGCTAACCTCCTCAACTCCTCATGCAAATCGACCCGGTGCGCCGCCAGCCACGGCGCGCCGTACTCCCTTGTGATCCCGTCGCCGAGCTCCACGTCCCTCATCACATCGAGCGTCTTGCCGTCCACGAACCGGCTGCTCTTGAACAGCACGAGCCTGGCCCTGACCGGATCCAGCCCCCACGCGAGCAGCGGACGCGTCGCGTTGGGGGGCAGGTGCAGCGCCGCGCCGACCTCGTTGTCGAAGCGGGAGCGCTCGTAGATGGCGACGGCGTGTCCCGCTCGTCGGAGCGCGATGGCGCAAGACAGGCCCGCGATGCCGCCGCCCGCGATGAGTATCTTCAGGGGACCACCGACACCGACAACAACCCTGGATGATGGAGGTGGCGCGGCGGCGGGTGGTCGCTGGGCCGCCGTCCCATTTCGGGCCCCTGCTTCCATCCTTGTCAGTTCGAAGGCGGCGTGGTTTATGGCGTGGGTGTGGGTGTGTAAGTGGTCTAGCTCTTCGGCAACTGTCCCGTCTTCCCCCTGAATTATTAGTCAGAAACCCGAAAGTAAAAAATCCCCAGTCAGATATCTTTTATGATGCTCGATTGATAATAGGTAGAGATGAAATTTCTACGAGTGTGCTACGGATGGTCCCCCTCTCATAATCCTACGGACACTAAATGCGTCTGGAGTTCTTTCTGTCCCGCTCAGCTCAGGACGGGAAGCATGCACGCATGGATGATGGCGCTGCCGGAAGTCCGTAGCACGAGGGGCTGGGCGCTGAGCCAAGCTCCAGCAAAACACAAAGACATAGCAGTAGAAAGCAGCTTGTGAAAAGAATGACCCACCAATCTAAGAGGGGTAAGAGAAATTTCGATATTTCTGTCAAGGGCGGTCGTATTTTTGGCTCCAATTCGTGGAGTGCATGTCGGCAAGAGGGGAAGGATTCCCTATCGCGGCAGTTGATGTTGTGTAACGACATCAACCGTTCCAGGCAGTCATCAATCGGTCACTACATCTTAAGCAGGACCGAGTCGGGCGCGGATGTGTCTGGTGCCGGAGAGATTACCTATCTGGGTGTGCCATATGCGGGCGAGCGAGCCGGGTCGTTGGGACCCTGCAGACGGACACCATTGTTGTCGTGAACAGGCGCGGACCAAGATGGTGGGTATCGATAGGTTTCTCAACGGCTGGACGGGTCGGTTCGGCTCGGCTCGTCCGGGGCATTTTTTTTTTTTGCCTACTGAAGACGCTCCGAACTTGGGTACAAGTTTGATTTTATTGTGCTTAGAGGTATCTAGGGCTTTCATGGGCCGGGCATGGACTTTCTCCGCTTGCTAGGACCACTGGTGCTGGTGCCGCCGCCGCTACTACCACCGTCACCACTACCGCTTACAGTCTCCTGACGGCCTCCGAACGTTCCAGCACTAAGTCTGCTCAGCGCTTCGACCGCGCCCACGGATAACCTGTCCGTCCTCGCCGCCCGCCTAGGAGACAAGGCCCGGGCGGTAGATGGCCTGGGTTTCGACCTCGACCTCGGCCTCGACGGGGGTAGCCAGGGCAGCAAAGCCGGCATCGGCGCCGTCGGCAGCGGTGGCAGCGGCTGCAATGGCGGCTGCAGCGGTGGCGGTGGAAGGCTCTTCTGCTTCTCAGCCAGTATCGCCTCCGAATCCCACGCCGTCCAGTGCGAACTCGACCTGGTCGTGCGCTTGCTGCTCGTCTCGAGCTTCCCCGTCTTGTCTGACGAGGATTCCGGCGGGCCCTCGTCGCGCCACACCCGCATGCCGGTGCCGAAGATACGCGACACCCAGCTCCACCGCTGCTGCGCAGCCGACTCGTGTCCGTTGCCGCGCGGGTCCAGCTCGGCCGGGTTCTCCCTCGAGCCCAGCGGTGCCGAGTCTGCGCCTCCTGACATCTCGGCCATCCCCCCTTCTGGGCGCGGCGGGCCTGCTTCGATTGCTGTTTCCTTATCTTCCGCAGTTGGGTCAGGGAATCGGCCCCAGCCGGCTCCCATCCTTCGTCTTCTCCAAGCACCAAGTGGGATGGGGAGGTTCTGGATCCATAGGCATGTGGCCGTGACCCATTGGCGTGCAGAGGCGACCCATGGGCGTGCGGCCGCAACCCATTTGCTGAATATCGCTGGGATGTCAGGGAGTTGTGGACTAGGAGAGCCACGGCGTCTCCTCCGGCGGCGGATAATGAAGAAAGCAGCTACGCCGCCAAAAATGGCGGCGAGGAGCAGACTCGAAAGGACGACGGCTGCTAGTGGCAATTGAGACTGATTCGAGTTGGTTGATAGGCTTGCCTCGGCGGATGCTGATGAAGATGATGAAGCGCCGGCCCCATTTGGAACGCCCTGGCTAGGAACTGATGACGATGCCTTTGTTGGGCTCTGGTTGGGCAAGATGGAATTCTCGGGTAGAGTATCCAAAGGACTCTGGGACCGACTTGTGGATGACGTCGTAGACGCCCTCGAGGAAGTCGACTGTCTTGTAATGGTCGAGAACGTACCAGCTGGAAGACTCGTTGAAGTGGTTCGAGGTGTGGATGTACTCGGGGTGGGAATATTAATGAGTGATGAAGTAGGAGGTGCGTCTGTAATAGTTATTATGTCCGAGGGTTTGACGGTGACGGGATCCTGGGTTGCGGGCCCTGGAGCAGGACTGGCGAGAACAAGACCGGGTTGGAGCGGATGCGTTTCGAAGGAAGCCAAGTCGACATCCCGCCACCGGATCTGCATCGCTGGAGCTACCGTGACTTGCGCCCCGATATCTGGTGCGGTACGCAACATGCCCCAGATCCCGCCGCGGAAGTCGGTCGTGTCTGCCGTGCAGGAGAATCCTCTGTTCGACATCATTGTCAGAATTGGGGAAGCCTATAAAACACGAGTAGATAATGAGACTATCGAGAGAGGAGTTTGACAAACATTGGAACGCAAAACGCCACCGTCTCCGCGTCAGCGGTGGCCGGGAACCCCTCGTTCGTTTTTAACCTGAGAGACAGACATGATGGCCCAACTTCGAAGCCGCCAGGGCAGATCGCAGGAGAATAGTACTGAAAGGACTTGTCGGCAAGGTTTCTGTCCCATTGTGGCGGATCGCAGGAGGTAATTCCTTGGGTTGGGAAAGGCGGGTATTGCGACGGCACTTTCGTCGTGGTCACCAAAAATGTCGTCGGACATGGCGGTTGGAAGACTGTTGTCAGAGCCGCAAGTGGCGGCGTTCCGCTGTGTAGTTGTCCTGCCATGTTCCTTCTCTTCACCAGTAGTTTTGCCTTTTCTCTTTTTGTTGGCGCTTCTAATAGATGATTCGATTCAAGGACCTGCCTGATATCTCCCCTCCTTCTCTTCTTACATGCATCGTTGATGAGGACTTCGGCTCACGGGCTAGGGCTAGTCTAGCCAGCTGGGCCTTCGAGTAAGCGAGAGAGAAGGTGCTGCAAGGCCAGCGCAGCTTCAGTCTGGAAGGTCAAGGAAGGGCAAGCAAGCTCTGCTCGCTCTGCCTTCTCGCCTTGCCTTACCAGCTGAAAAGCAGTTGGTGTGAGGCGGCGTGCATCAAGAAGAGGCGAGGAAAAGAAGAGAAAAGTCAAAAGAAATGAAAAGCTATCAGGTATTGGCCAGGTCGGCAACCATAATAAAAGTTGGTTTGAGCCTCCAGCGACACCCCGGCTTTGAGAGGTTTTCAAAAGAAGAACGAACCAGGAATATCGAGGCGGGAGGATCTCCGCCGATCGAAAAAAAAGGGGCGCGGGGAGAAGAGACTCGTTGGAGCTAGACCTGTGGAAGCGATCATGATGCTTGTCCCAGGATTCGCCGGCTGGTGTCAATCGGTGCTGCGCCGCCATCGCGGACCCCCTGGTCGGAGATCAAACGTCCAAGGTGCCGGACGTCCCGCGGATGGCAGGACGCCCAGCGAGGAGGAAGCCTTGCTTGCCTCGTGTTTGCCTTGTATTGTTCGTCGGTTCGCTGGGGTGGCCAACCGATAAGACGACGATGCCTGACGTGCGTGGCAGGCGCCTAGCAGTCTGATCTCAGAGAAGTGGGGGACTACCCCTCCACCCCTCCTCTGTTGGTGGTGGGAGCAGATGAGGCTCTGGGCAAAGCTCCAAAACCACAAGAAAAGGGGTAAAGGATCAAAAGAGACAGGAGTGAGGGGTTCACGGTCGCTGGTCGGCCGCGTCAGGGCCCTGCAAGAGACAAAACGTCACAGCACGCTGCCAGGTTGTCCAAAACCCACCCACACCCGTCTCACCAACGACCGTCTGTCCAACAGGAACTTTTCCTGCCCTTCCCCAACCGCGAAAGGGGGAGTCCGGTGGCGTCTGGTCACCTTTGTCCGACGCATTCGACAGACGTGGTTGTGTTTTTGTGCACACATGCATTCCAGCAGTTGGCGCGTTTCGCATTGCTTTTCCCTTGTGCTTAATGTCCCCAACTCGGCGACATGAAGTTGTGGAACTGTAAACCTGACACAGAGAGTAAGGGGACGGGGAGGGGAAGACAGAGGGGAGAGGGGTGATGTAGCGGCATTCCGTATTCCGTAGCTCCGCAGCCGCTGCTCACTTGAATCAGCAGCCAGGGGGACTTCAATACTGATCAACTGCCGGTGGGATATGGGGAATAGCCCGTAAGAAACGATGGATGTTGATGGACGTCGGGTGGGCAGCAACAAGCAATTGATGAGATGATGAGTGTCAATAAAGTCGAAGAAGGTTTCGGCAGCCTGCCATGCTGACAGATCGAGACGCTAGTCCTCAAAAGAGCACAGACCTGTGCGTGCTGAAAGCCAGTGAGCACAGACGCTGATTAGCACCAGCCAGAAGCTACAACGTCGCGTCGCCCCCACTGACAATGCCATCTGGTCACGATCATTTGATGGAATCAAACAGCAAGTAACATAAACTAGACAAGGACTGATGAGACCTCGTTTCGCAGCAGCGAGGCGCAGCACACAACATTCGAGATGGTGCAAAAAAAGAGATCAGGTGAAAGAAAGTGTTACAAAAGATAGTTTCTATAGATTAATGCAAGTCTATGTTCGTCCATCCATCGATGCTGCGTCAAAGATATTTACAAGAAAAAGAAAAAAAAAAAAAAGAAAAAGCTCACGCTGGCTCATGACAAGATGCTGATGCTGATGCTGCCGCAGAAAAACAAACTGATCCACTACCCTTCCCCTCTCCCTCTCAACTTCCAAATTACAACAAAGAGAACCCCACGGCAACCACACCCGCCGCCACCATAGCAAACAGGTTCCTGCTCCCCACCGTCCTCGGAGCAGCGCTCTTGCCCGCCGGGTCCTGGCCGCCAGACACACCATTGTTCACCATGCCAGGGCCAGTGTAAGTGGCCGCCGACAGCACCGAGTCCGTGTACGGCAGCACCGACGCGCCAATAGTGCCGTCCGGTCCCGTCGAGCTGCCCTTGACGCACTTCCCGCCCCTAAAGGCCACATCGGCGACGTCGGTCCACATCTTGCTGATGTCGCTCATGTACTCCCACTTGTAGAACCTCCTGCAGTTGGCCGCCTCGTACACGAACTGCAGCGGTGCCGTCGTGCCCTCCACTGCCGCGGTGGCCGCGACACCCGCGCCCGCGAACGCGTTGCGCCAGTTCACGGACGCGCTGCCCATGTCGGCGGGCTGCAGCGGCTGGCGGCCGAGCGAGGGGAGCACCACGTTGGGGCCAACCAGCTCGAGCACGGCCTCGGTGACGTTCTCGGGCGCGCTCAGGACCGCGTTGCGGACGTCCTTGAGCTTCATCACGCGGCTGCCCTTCGTGCCGCCGATGGCCTGCATGGGCAGCTCGAGCGGCCGTCCGCCCATCGCAATCGTGCGCACGCCCGCCTCGCGCGCCATCAGGCCCGTGAATATGGTGCAAGTGGACGCGCAGATACCGTCGGTGACGACGACGATGTTCTCGGCGGGGAACGGCTGCTCGGGCACCACCTCGGAGGTGTCGTAGCCCGTGATAGTGAACGGGTGGGCGGGGTCCAGCGTCGTGGTGGTCGGGTTGGAGAAGTCGTACTTAGCGATACGCGTGAGATTATCCTGCGGGTACACCTTGGGCCCGAACTGCGCGTCCCAGGTCGAGAATACGGTGCTGTCGGACGCCAGCAGGGTCGAGCCGAAGAACTCGGCCGCGCGGCCCAGGGCCGTCGCGACAAAGCCGAAGGCTTTCATGACGACCGAGGCGCGGTACGCCCCGCCGCTCCAGTTCTGGCTCTTAGGGAACAGGTTGCGGTAAAGCTCGTGGCCCGCGAACACGCTGCCGCCGCCGTTGGCCGACACGTCGATCACCAGGTTGTTGGCGCCCGCCGCCTTGCACGCCGCGAAGAGCGTGCGGGCCGTCTTGCGCGTCTGCTCGAGGTAGCGCGTCGCGTCGTTGTAGTTGGCGTCCCCGATGGCGGTGAGGTTGTCGAAACCCGGCACGACGAGCACGCAGGTGCCGGACGGGAGGGCGTAGCCCCACATGTACCCGTCGCCGTGTACAGCGATCGGATTCTGCGGGTAGCTAGCTGGGATGGTGGTGGCTGAGGAGGAGGCACGTTTGCTGAGCAGCCGCTCGCGCTCCTTGAGCCTCTTGGCTTCGGTGTTCAGCTCCTGCATGCCAGTCTCGACGAGCTTGTGCAGCCCCGGCCCGGTGGACACGCTAAGGAGGTCCTGAAGGACATATGCGATATTGGTGTAGACATGGCTCGAGCCGTTGGCGAACCGGACGTTATGAGAGTCGGGCATGCTGTGGGCGCCGGCACGGAATGACGAGATCGTCGGGTCCTGGTTGCGGGTCACTAGCAGGGGGGGACTGTTGAACAGGCCGTTGTATTGCGAGTCCGGGTCCTGAGTGCCAGCCGTAAAGCTGACGCCGGTGAGGAAGTCCGCGATAGGCATGCCGTCGATATTGACGATGTTCGAGGCGACGTAGGCGCCGCTCGCCTTGGACTCGGCCAGGTCGTCATGGTCGTAGATCAGGGGCAGCGAAATGCCATCGCTGGAGATAGACACCACCTGGAAGCCGCGCTCGAAGTAGAACGCACTAGACAGGGCGAGATTGAAGCCCAAGTGACCCTCTCCGCTTGCGTGGAACTGTAGCAGAAGGGAATGGCTTGGTGAGAAACCGATGATCTACCGTGCACAGGGGTCCGAGCGGCCGTGCGTTGGGTGCCCAGAAGCCCCATGGAGAAAGTTGGGACGAAAGTTTGGATGAACATCTGGAGACAGATCGCTGTCTAGGACTTACCACATTGAGAACGTCGACCACGAACTGGTACTGGTTGACGTAGGTGCCATTGGTGATGCTCTTCTTGATCTCCTGAAGTCCTGCCTTAATGTCGACTCCCGGGATGAGACGCCCCTTGGGCGGGCTCTTCAGGTACCCGAGCGTGCTCTCAAACTCGACCCATGGCAGGAGGCTATCGTGGGAAGTCCAGTTAGCAGGCCAGCTCGTCTGCATCGGCAGCAGGGGAAAGGAAATTGGGATGGAGAGTGACGTACTAGTCTATCATTGCCTCGTCCGCTGTGGTGTCGACTGGAATGGACATGAGACACCTCGTGGCAAGGGATGGGGGGATCTTGGCGAAGATTACTTTTTTAAGAACACATCAAACACAGGAGTTAGCATCCCACATCCCTATCAGTGAGGATTACGCAACCACCACCGACAACCACCAAGGCCGGATTCAACACCAGTGAATGAACAGGTGCGATGTGATAGGAGCAGAAACTTGGGCTTACCTGTAGTCATGTTGTTCGCAACGGCGTAGCTTTCCGCGGACAACCGCGCATCTATGCAGGCGTTGACGAGGTCGGCCGGGTTTCCATTGAGGGTGGTGGTCACTCCCCGTGGTGAAAGTGAGATGGCATGGCTGGCCGCGAAAGGGAGTGCCAAGAGGGCCGGGAGACCCCTTGAAAGATGCATCCTAATAGCCTGATAGATGGCGTTGATAGGGGAGAAAGTAAGGTGAGAAGGAAAGAAGGGAAGAAGCGATGAAAGGAGAGGCAGGAAGCAAAGATGGTAGTGATGAAGAGCTCTGCGGACTGGAGGCGAGTCTGTCGCGTCGTCAAGGAGCAGGCCGAGACTCCTTGTATTATTATAATAGGGTGATGTTGGCGAGGCGAGCCAAATCTAGTGGTGATGATGAGCTCCGTTGGGAGTCGAGACGAAAGAGAGGGCAGCGAGAGACTGATATACAGGAAGAACCCTTCCTGTCAGCCACTCTGCTGGTGGCTTGCTGAAGGCTCAGCTGCTCACCGTTGCTGTCGGTAGTGAGGGCAGCAACATGCGCGCGATCGATCAATCCATTTTCGAAGAACTGTTCAGGTTGAAAAATCGGTTAAGAAAGAAGAAAACCGCCTAACATCGCCTCTCCGTCGACAAAAGAAGAACAAAAAAAAACAAAGAACCCAAGCTGTTTTGGGATTCGTCACCACGCTTCCCTGCAACATGGGGCCCCATGCTATGAGCCACCCATGCCTGTTCACCCCAGCTTGCCTTTCGCGAGTTGCCAGTCCTCAATGTCGCGAAGCCCAGCCACGGGCCAAGCGAGGCCAGGTCCTGTAGCAACCCTGTGCTGGGCGACAGGCGGGAGTCTCCACGGGTCCGATTTTTAGCAGCACCTAGGGTCAGACAGAAGAGTTACCAAGGGTCTTGCACTGCACTCGGGCACGCCTTGGTCGGCTTGTGGGAGGCCACCCCTGCTAGCCCCATCTGTCAAGCTCAGCTCAAGCCACACTTGACACATTTGAGGAGATGGGCCTCTCGAAGCCTATCGGGACCCATTTGGTCTTATCTCTCACAGATGGTTGGACCTCGTGATCCGACAGACACAAAGGAGAAAGACTGCTCGTGCCCGCTTCGGCGCTTGCCGCTTGACACCGCCCCGTCCTTGTGTCTTTCTGTCTTAGAAGGGCAAAAGAACCTGTTTGAGTCGCAGACGCAGCCACGACGAGTTTTTTGTTCGCTGCTACTGGTCTGGATCGTTCTCTGCGGCTTTTCGGGTCTCCACATGAACCCCAGCTGTTTCGCATTGAGGGCGACTTTCGGAATGGTGCATCTCAAAGCAACGATGCGGGGGACACTCATGTCAGCTCGCTCCAGAGATCCAGCGGTCTGAAGGTTTGGCGGTCTGGACCCAGCGGACCAGCGGGCGGGAGCTTACAGCCAAGCCACTTGAGCGAATCGGCACGCTTGCGTGCAAAGCCACATTTTCAAGCTGCTTTCAAGCCGTTGGCACGACTTGGCAGAGGCAGCCATCGCAATGCCGAACGGACTTACCATCCAACCAGGCCATCTCAAACTCAACAAAACAGAAAATGAGCAGGCAATCAACGGAGGAAAATGGAACCGAATTACTGGGCAAATATCGCGCGAGATGGATGCGTATCATTCTCAGGTTCCTCGCGTTGATCGCCCGATTTTGCCGTTGGTAAGGCTGCCAGATGTGATGTGAACAACACTGGACCATGGATTTTTTTTCTGGCGACAGGTCCCCACACAAGGACACAACAGGGCAAATTAGCCCTTAACAATCAACTGAGCCACGCCTGACAAACAATTGAACATTGTGCCCCACCGCCCACCTAAAATAAACTCACTGGGGCCATCCGCAATTTTCCCAGAGAACGTTCCCGACCGAGTGAGCCGCAGAGCCGCACCTTCTCTCGGCCACCGACCTCACACTGTTCCGGCCCGGGGCCGGGCGGAGGAATCCTGTCACTGCCTTTAACGTCCAGGCCCGGGACTTGGTAAGAACAAAGCTGGTCTGCGCTGAGGAGGCAATACCGGATAGTGAAATCCGTGATCGTGTGAATGAGCGATTCAAAATGTTATTCACCCCAACATTGGGGTTGTGTTCGTCCAATCTTTGTCGTCCTCAGGGGAGTCCCAATTGTCCCACCATCCAGTCGATCATGGCCAGTTGCCCTGCTGTCTCGCTCGGCGCTTTCCGGCTTGGCGTCCCAGACAGTGTTTGCAGAACAGCATGCCGGAATATAGCTAAATTCGTGATGAGATGCTATTCTGATGAAGACATCAAGCGGATGATGTTATATGAGCTCAGCAGCCCCAGAGCTCATTGATTCATTCACGCTCTGTATCAGAGAGCGTCAGCTGCTGTCGGTTGAACTTCAGCACAACGCTTCGCCAGACAGCAGCATTGACTCCTAAGAAACGAGTCCGTGAGTCACCAGGGTGGAAGACAAACGCAGTGAATGCCCGGACCAAAAATCGTGACGAGCTCATTCAATATCATAGCCACGTGCCAGCAGACGGGCGCCTCCACAGCGACATAAAATGCTCCATTACAATAACGCTCGACAATAGCTAGAAACTCCGAAGTGACACGCTTCATTATGACTGGTTTTGCCCTCACAATAGCCGTCACTGACGTCACTGTCGCGTCGACAAGCATGCGACCAGCGACCTTGCAGGCTGTGGTGATCGATCTGGCGATATCAGCAGCATTATTTGCGTTACGGTAGTCTCAAAACATGCAGCTGAAAATGTAGTAACCCTAGGACCACTTTCTAGCCCAGGCACTGATATCGTCTCATTCCCAAGGCTTTTAAGGGGGCTTCTTTCTTCGGGCAGGTGTGCAGTCCTGCCTTCTGCGCTGTTTGATGTGATGTGTGATCGTTCAAGACTAGGGTCTTCCGCCTTGTTCTAGCTGCTCGGAAGGCCTGTTTTCATCCCCTCTGTTTGTGGTCAGCTCCATGAATGGTCTCGTTTTGACGGTGCCATATTCACCCCAGGTCTGCCTGGCAGGGCAGTAACGGCCCTGGCCAGCTCATGAAGCTTCCCTCCAAATTTGATCTCAACTCCCACGCGAAGGTATCCACACAGCCTCTATTGTACGGTATTGTGCTAGAAGATGCTATTGTGCTCTATTCAGGGGGTGAAATTTTGAGCTTCGGACTGCATCACCACCACGGCACAATCAGTCGATAGCTACAATAGGGAGTTCACGCCCTGCCCGCTGCAAACTGACAATAGCCAGCTTTGAATAGCGATGAGGAGCATAAGTAGTTCCCTCCCAACAGAAATATCGAGGTCACTAACTGGAAAAATACAACCTCGACTTCCAACCAGCGATAGCTTCGTCTTCCGAGTCTTCACCAACTTCTTTCTCGCAGACCTGTCTCTCGCCGTTCTTCTCTTTTGCGATTCCTCTTGCGGATCAGTCTCTTACCTTTCTTCTTATGACGATTCCTCTCGCGGATCTGCTTCTCTCTGGTCTTCTTTTGACGATTCCCTCTTCTTCTCTCGCGAATCTGTCTCTCTCGCCGGTCTTCTTTTGAGGATTCCTTCCTTTTTTTCTCGAGGATCTACCTCTCGCCGTTCGTCTTGTGACGATTCCTTCTTCTTTCTCGAGCCAGCCTCCGAGCCTCCCTCCGACTTAATCTCGTCTTTTTCGACTTCTCTTCTCGTCGCGGCTCCTCTTCTCTTCTCTCTTCACTTCGGGCGCTCCTCCCTTCGCCTCTCTCCGTTTCTACCAGCACCATCTACCATCCGTCACTACCCTTCGTCGCGATGGCTGTGCTTCCTCTACGACGCTCCGCAACGCCAACGACTGGCCTTCGGACCCTATCCTCCTCTTCCAGACATGACAGTGAGTACTCAGCGCCTCGTCTTCTCCGTTTTCAGCGCCGCCGGCAGCAGCAACTAACACGATCTCTCCCTACTCCGCAGCCTATATCCGCATGTCGCCTCGTGGGCTCGCCAGCAAGGGCATCACCGAGAGCACCCTCCGCCTTCGTGGCCGGACTATACATACCTATAAGAGCACGGACGGTCGAGTTTCTCCCGCCGTAGCAACCAAACCTATATCATCCCGCACCCAAAGGGTGTCGAAGGGCCTGCCGCGAGGCAGCCAACAAGCCAGCCACCGCCGCCGCCGCGAGGCCGCCGCCGCCCAACCCTCCCCCAGCCGCCAAAACGGTATCGAGCCGGAGGACCTGAGCCCAGACACCATCGATCGGTTCATGGTCCGAGAGACCAGCAACAAGAAGACCAAGGTGGCGATCTGGACGGCGAACGACAAGGGCAAGGACGTCAGCGCAGGGATCTTCCTCCCCTGGAGCCGCATCACCACCAACCCGAGGAAGCCGGCGCAAGTCCGGGGGTTGGGTGTCACCAACATCATGGGGTGCACCGCGCTGCTGCTCGTCAGCAACAAGGGGGCCTTCCTCGGCCACTACTGTGAGGCGGTGTCCTTCAACATGGACACCGAGGAGCAAGGGGGGGTCTTCACCGACCAAGAGGACGCCTTTCAACAGACGGTCCTCGAGGCCTGGGAAAGGGGGGGCAAGCACCACGTCTCCCTCCGGAAGCTCGCGAACGAGGACGCGTTCGGCGACACGCTTAACGCGTTCTTGTGGATCCCGGCGACGGGCTGGGCCGCGGTCGGCATGGGCCAACGGGACCCGTACAGGGCCTACTGGGACCGCATGAAGGCCCGCCTCGTCGAGATCTTCCCGCTGCTCGCTGACCCCGAGCGCGGGATCGTGGAGATCCGGTACGACCCCGTCCAGCAGGAGGACATCCGCCCGCCCCAGGGCATGGAGGAGGCCGAGATCGAGGGGGAGGATGCGCTGGTGGACGGGAATCCCCTCCTGGACACGGCGACGGGAAAGATCCTGGTGAAGTACCATCCCAACTGCGATGGGAAAAACCAGGGGACGAATGAGTACGTTGTGTGGATCGAGCGGGAGAAGATGTTGCAGTGTCAGTGGAGGAATTGAGGGGGAGTGATGACGGCGGGCTGTTTTTTTGTTGTGAGTGTGTGGGTATTTTTTTTTTGGGGGGGGGGGGGTTTTTTTTTTTTTTTTTTGGGTTTTTTTTTTTTTTTTTTTTTTTTTTTTTTTTTTTTTTTTTTTGGTTCTGTTCTGCATGGATGCATCACATTGAGCGTGAGTAATCTCTGATAGGGCGATCTATGATTGATCTTGAGCCTATCGCCACAACGCAAGATGAGGCAGTCANTTGTTTTGTATTTTTTTGCTTCTTTGTTTCGTTGGGTGTTCGAATCAATTCAACTGACGAAGGCGCTGGCGCCTTCGTCATGACGCACATAGGACTTGCTAAGCATGCGCATCTCAACGTGATGAACATCGCCCCGAGATAACATAGCCGTAAGAGCAAGAGCAACCCGAGGATGAAGCCCATGTGGGGACACTGAGGCGACCAGATGAACTCTCGAGCAAAGCGTTGGAAGAATGTAAGCTTGCAAGACCATGGAGGCCGGTCGCAAGTTAACGCGTATGGAGATGAAGCACATCGCCTCACTATCTGTTAAATGCCATAAGACAGAACTGGAAGTGTGGTCCTGAGGTACAGAAAGGTGGGAGAGGAAAATAGGAGAGAGGAGGGAAGGGGAGGATGGAGGGGGTTTCCTGGAGCGAAGATGTGCTCGGAGTATTGCACCTATGTTCAATGTGCGCAGTGAGCTACGGAGCACTAAATCATCGACCAGCACTACCACAGCATGGGCTGTCCCTGAACAAAACTTACAATTGTCGCTGATTAAAGTTCAGGATACGAAAGCTACATGTAGATCAACAATTTGGGAGGGGCGGGACTGCATGGAAGAGAAGGAAAGGATTCGCCCACGCACCTTCTCACGTGGACTTGATACTGCTAGGACAATCTAGCTTCTTGCTAAAGATCTCCCGCGTTGGTCACTGAACCTAATGATACTTAACTTCCATTTTTCCCTGGCGGTATCTCTCTAGAAAAGGGCCGGTATGTGTCTTATTACTCTCGCGGGATCATGATGCCCTTCTTTTGCCATATACGCTGGAAGGAGATCTGAGTAGGATGAGCACATACTAAATGAACTCACTGGGGATTCCAAAGCGTCCTTGAAGCCATCCATGATGCTCTTTACTGGCCCAAATCCCAGAGGGTTAGATCGACGAGCAGTCTGACCAGGATGGGGTAAGAGTGCCCAAACAGTTGGGATGGCTGAGAATCTGATCCTTACCCCCAACTCCCACCAATTCTCAATCTCTAGATCTCCAGCTGTCGTCATATCTGCGGCTCTCCCAAGCCTTCCCATTCGCTCTCTTTTATTTTGCCCTCCGAATCATCATTGCCGAATACAGGATCGCCAACATCGCTTCATCTCATTGTAGCCAGTCACTTCCTCCGCCCTGCTCAGCCGCCGAACGAGCATTACGTCAAGCTGAAATGGAGACGGAACCTGACGCCTCCGGCTGAAGCCATCCGCTTCGACAACAGGCTCGCCCGTCAGCGCAGCAACCTGTCCGATGAATGGTGACGGGCGCCCTCTTGGCCACGACGTATAACGCCCACAATGTCGCCAAGAAGCTTGAGAAACCCAGCGACGAGGTGTTTCCCCATCTTCTCTTGACCGAGATCCCGAGTTACGTTATGAAGAGACTTCATCAGTTAGAGGAGCTGCAGGGTCCGTTGTTGCTACTGAACAGGGTGGTGACCATCCTGTCCACGTGGAAAGCACTCAACACGCCCCAATGGTAAAGGGATGGCGGGCGACGTTGACCGTCGCGAGCCAAGAGCTTCCATGGCAGGCCGGCGTTTCGATTTATGACTTGGGAAAACGCCTCCTAAATAAGCTTTGTATGAGCGAGGTGCGGAGCCGACACGAGCACAGCCTTGCACTCTTGAGGAACTTCTGGGGCTAGCTGTTGACACGAGGATGGGAAACGCGCATAAATGAACAACCTGGCAACCTAATTGCCAGGTCCATAAGCCACTAGAAGCGGGACGGACGGTTGAGAGGAGATTGTTTGTTAGGTAGGGAGAATGATTGACGCAGCGGGATATTCTCCCTCGTTTTGGAGCGTATTTGTTGAGGAAACAACATATTAGCGAAAGCTCAAGACTCTTTTCTCACTCGTTTCGGCCAGCCGAACATTTCGACTAGTGAACTTGATCTCCAATCATCCAACGACCGAACCATGATCCTGTACCTAGGTCAAGTATCGAAACAACAGAGGACGGTTGCTGTTATGACCTTCGCACGCAGCAACCCTGTGAACATGTCTATATATGGAAAGCGTTGTAGACTGATCTCCTTTAGGGCCCTATAGTCTACTTCGTAGAACTCTCGGGAGCCGCAGCGAAACCGCGGGCTGCTATAGGCCTCCTATGGACGGCTATGATGGTCCCGCTGCCTCGTAAGAAATCGCCGATGGCGACACGCCCCGACCAGGTCCGCCGCAGGCCCTCGGGGAGGCACAGTGGGTCGACTATCAGGTAAATTAGCTCTGGCCATCTGAGCATGGGCCTCAACCTGCTCAGATGAGCTCGCGCGTAGAACAGATTGCCCGTCGGCCATCCCGATATGCGCCCTAGCCCCTCTATGGCCAGCGCATATAGCGGCGCATGGAACTTGTTAGGGAGTCGCCCTAGTGATTTCCATCCATCCCGGGCTGGCTTCACAATGAGAAGGCTGTTGGCAGCATCGATCGTGATGGGCGGGGCGGTCACTCTTTGAGGATCGGGGCGGTTGGAGGCGACCGACTTGCAACTCCTTCCCGGATTCCTTCTCGGATTGCTTGGCGGAATGAGAGCGACGAGCTCTCCTCGACGAGGGTCCTTGCACGCTCCCAGAAGCTTAAGAGCATGAAACGACTACCGCGGCAAGGCCACCCGCCGAGACTCGCGACAAACGGCGCGGGGGATACCGACCAGAGACCTACTCGCCTCGAAAGGTTTGTCGCGGCGAAACTCGCACTGGGTAGAGCGGATCTTTGTCGGTTGGACGAAGTAGGCTGCTTTGATATCGGCCGCGTCGTTGACCGCAAACTTCCAGATCATCGTTTGCAGCTCCAAAGGTAACCTAGGGAACTGCCCGAACCTGGCCGAAGGGCTGGACATGATTTTGATGATGGCGATGAAAATAGTGTAACGATGGTGATGATGGCACTCTCGAGGTGAATAGTTTGGTGATGCTGATCCGAACAAGATGGCTTGTGAGGACGGCACTGATGCCGGCGAGAGGATGGGAGGGAGAAGACGGGAAGGAAGCGGCTGGAGGGAGGAAGTGAGGCTGGAAGCCCGCTAATAAGCTCATGGTGACGCCGGCCGACATCATTACAGAGATCGCGACTTAAACAATGAGGCCACATTTCGTAGCCACGCTATGTGTGTACCGTCATCCAAGGACAAAGCTTTACAGGAATCTCTGACTTCAGAAACACGGCAATGATAACTGCAGTCCACCTAAACGCGTTTCCATGGGATTGGGCAGCGCAGAGCAGTCGGACAGGCACATAGCTTCGTCTTGACCAACGAAATCGGAATCGGAAATGATACCTACCTGTCAAATCATCGATCATGAATCGTTCAATCCGGCTCCGAGCCACCAGGTCCGGCGGCCGAGTCTCAATAATTCTATCACCGAGAAATTTATGAAGCAACACCCGGCAAAGGATGTCCACTCGGCACGGTGTAGTCAGCTTACCGACCCTACCGATCTGCATCCATCGGAGCGCGGCTCGGTCAACTAGCCGGGCAAGAGCCGGACGAGGACTCTCAGCCGAGACGGGTCACATTCCCGGATTCGGGATGGAGGGCGAGCTTGAGAGAAGACCCCGAGTCGGAGAGCACCGGGAAAGCTTGCGTTAGTAATCGCGGGGAAATAAAACGCCCAATCGTGATGCAGAAATCTTGCGATTGCGGAGGGGGAAAGAGGAAGCTCTCTTCCCCTCCCCACAACACTTGCAACGCGCCTTGGCTGGCTGCGAGGAACAGTGAGTGAGTCACGAGATCATCTCCACAACGACATTTAAATACAAGACAAGCCATCGCGAAGAAGGTGTCAATTCTATAGATCTCCATCTAGGCAGAGAAGAAAATCATAGTGCCGCCGTCTAGCTAGTTGTCCCAGGACCTCAACGCCGTAAACATACTACTGCCTGCCTAAGACCCATACCAGCCAGCATCATCATCCAATCCAAATCAGCAACCATGGCAGCCCCCTCCTCCACCATCACCCTCCCCTTCACAACCCTCGACGTCTTCACGTCCACCCGCTTCACCGGCAACCCGCTCGGCCTCGTCCTCCTCAAGCGCGAGCACCATTCCCTCCCCCAGGAAACCAAGCAGCGCATCGCGCGCGAGTTCAACCTCTCCGAGACCGTGTTTCTGCACGTCCCCTCCGACGAAGACGCCGCGTCCGCCACCGCGCTGCGGCTCGACATCTTCACGCGCAACCGCGAGCTGCCCTTCGCGGGGCACCCCACCATCGGCACGGCGTCGTTCCTGCTCCTCCTCCCGGGCGGAAATGAGCTGTACAAGAACGTCACGACCATGAACATCAAAGCCGGGCCCATCCAGATCTCCCGCTCAGGCACAGAAGACTCGGTGCGCGCAGCGATCCCGCACGACGTGCACATCCACTCGCGCACGCTAGGCTCGCTCTTTGCTTCCCATGCTTCTTCCGCAGACGCGGAGGAGGCTCTGCAGAAGCAGCACGGCATCTCGTCCGTCAGCCCCGCCATCCGCGCCGCGGAGCTAGCCGCCCCCGTCGTCAGCGTCGTGCGCGGCATGACGTTCCTGCTCGCGCAGCTGCCGTCTCTCGAAGACCTCGCGCGCGCGGAGCCGCGCACGTCGAGGCTCGACCTCACGGCGCTGCCGGCGCCGGGCATCATGGACGAGGGGCCGTGGGGGGAGGGGTTCGTGACGTCGTACTATTTCGTGCTGCTCGATGACGGTAAGGAGGACGGAAAGACGACGGTGCGGGTGCGCTCGAGGATGATCAGGCCTGGGTTTGAGGACCCGGCTACGGGGAGCGCGGCGAGCGCGCTGGCGTGTTATTTGACTATTTCGGGGAAGGTTGGGGCGAAGGATGCGGAGAGGGTCGAGTTTGAGGTTGTGCAGGGTGTTGAGATGGGGCGGAGGAGCGTCATACGGGTGCAGGTTGAGAGGGAGAGGGTGCTGGAGACTGGGGGGTGGAAGGTGAAGGCGCTGTTCTTGGGTGGGACTGCGGTTGTGGTGATGAAGGGCACGCTTGATGTTTAAAGTAAGGGCTGTCGTGAATCAGAGATGGCCGACCGTGGGTTTCTATGTATATCCAGTAGGAACACCCGACTCCTTGGATCTAGCGGTGCGACGCATCCGCCGTGGCAGCCATCCATTGGTCGGCACCTACAAGCAGGCAAAAGCGGAAATAGAACTGCGACGCGCCGTGAAGCACCGTTCCAAACCAGCGCCAGAAAAAAGACAAGCATTCATAGTTTACCCTTCTCCTGCCTAACCCCCGTCTTGGACACCCCTTCCCGCACCGCGCACATCCCATCCTGGTACTCAGTCGCCACGTGCGTCCCATTCGGGCTCCAGATCTTGCACTCCAGCACGCCCCTCCCGGCGGCGACGCGCGGGTACGTCACTTCCTGGATCCACCACTCGCTCTTCCCGTCAGTCGTCTCGCTCTCGTGCCGCATGCGCAGCTCATCGACGTTCGTGTGCACGACGAACGAGTAGCTCAGGCTCGCGACCTTCTTGAGCGCGTGGTCGAAGCCCAGGAGGTTGGCCAGCATCAGCAGCCCGTTGCGGTCGGCCTCGAAGGCGTGCACCAGCGCGTGCGCGTTCGCGTCCTCGGCCGAGCTGACGGGCAGGGGCTTGAGGATGCGGTACAGGACCAGCTCGCGCTGCTCATGCAGCGGGCGCGAGGCGTTGTAAGACCGCATGTCGACCTTGCGCATGTGCACTATGGGGAAGTCGCCGACGATGTCGCGGCCGGTGGCGGAGAGGATGCTGTCGAGGTCTATTGGCGGAGCCGGCGGCCAGTCCTCGGGGTTGGGGCGCTGGGCGAGCACGTCCGCGAACCGCACCTGGGCGGAGGGCTCCTGCAGGGACACCCCGGCGCTGTGGGGCTCGGGGAGGCGGAGCGACACGAGCGCGGAGAAGCAGACGGGGCCGAGCTCCGAGGACCCGTCGGCTTGTGGGAACGGGTCTGTGCTGGCCGAGCAGCCGCGTGGCTGGCGGGCGACCACGAGCCGCGAGACGAAGGACCATTGTGTCGAGATAGGGGTGACGTCGTAGATGAAGGGCCGGTCGGTCACGCCCATCGAGCAGAAGATCCCGTGCACCGTGTGCAGCCCCAGCCGAGCCTGGCCCGCCTCCCGACCGTTCTCCCTCTCTTCCGAGTCCACGACGCGACACGCTGCCAGAGCAGCCTGGCTGTACACGTTCCCGCCGAAGCTGGCCACGGGGATGATGCCGAGCGGCTTGTCCTTGCCGACAAAGGAAGTGATGTCGTAGATGTCACCCCCCGGCAGCCAGGCCGGTCGCCGGCTCATGAAGCGCCTGGTGCCGGAGGCGCCCGGTGAGGGCAGCTCCGTCAGCTCCATGCTTTCTTGGAACGACAACCGTGAGTCGGAACCCAGCCGTGGTGATGATGAGGTGGCCATTTTGGCGCAACTAAAGCCACCTGTCTTGCCGAAGGATTCGGTAATCAAGCCAGCCAGCCGGCCTTGTCTACCTGACGAAGTCGTGCGGTTCGTCCCAGAAGTTCTTTATAGGAAAAGCCTTCCCTTTCCTGAGTTTGTCCACTGGGTATTTCTGAAAGGAGGCACTCTATTTTTTTTTTCGTTCAGATATCAGAGGTAGAACGGTATATAGATATGATTCGGCTTGTTCTACCGAAAAGCATCCCGACGGATTCGCTCGTTCACATCGGCATCAGCAAGGCCCGAGATATGGCCGACGCGCACCATTGTGTGAGAGGGAAGCTCACCGTTCGACCGGCAAATGGATCAGGCTCAAGACAGACAGTCGGTCCGTCGGCAACACATGCATATCAGGACTCTGTATTATCAGGGAGTCCGGCGTATTCTACAAACTCAATCCATCCTTTTAGGTGCGCGATCATGTCGTCAGCAGCATCACGACTGGGAGAAGCATCTGGTGTTACAGATGGTACCCACATTAATTTGTGCCGAGGTTCACAGTCACGTGACTCGCTTTCATCGAATCAAATTCAGCATGTCATCCCGTCGTAAAGCTGCACCGATTTTGGTTGCTTCTTTGGTTGTCACCGGCCGTGATGATGATGTCGTTTGGGATCGCGCATGCAGCAAAGAGTGTTCCCGGATGAACTGTAATTGATACGCGTCCACTACCAAGTGCTGAAAGGGGGGTGCAAGCCCAAGCCGGACATTAGGGACGGGCCTCGTTCACCATCACATCACCCGCCTCCCGCGCCTTCGACTTCGTGCATACGTGATATGGTCCCTGTCGACGTACGGTTCTAAACCGGTTATGTCCAGTGCTTTTTCCAGTCTGAGGACCAACAGGGCTGGCTTGTATCTACCAGAGTAAGGAATACAGGAACCTGCATCTCTCATGCACGCTAGGGCACATTCCTTCCATCTTGTCGCGTCGCGAAGGAGGAGGGGAGGGGAAGGGGAAATGGGAGAAACGCCACAGATGTGATAGCTCACATTAGCCCCAGCAATGCGAGCATTGCCAGCACCCAACACCCTAGTCAACGCAGCCACAAAACCAAACCGCTCGCTTGCGATGCCCATCTTCAATCAAGCGCCGTGTGCTTCCTTTGCTTTGTCAACTTGCTTTCTTGTTGCCTCATCTGAATATTCATTCCAGTACTTTGCATGTGCGCACGCATCCTGGCTGGTGTTGGAGGCTGGCCTCCAGTGCAGTGTGCAGAGGCTGCCACGCGCAGGGAGGACGAGTGCACACGCCATGTCATGTTGGCACATGCAATTGGGCACCTCAACGCTATTGGAGCATCACTCGATCATCACACAGGGGCGAGTTTCTTTTCATTTTCTTTTCTTTTTCTCTCCTCTGAAATTTTACGGAAAGATTTCCCCGTTATTTTTCAGCTTCTTCAATGGGGAGATGCAAGTCTGGCGATCCTGAGGTCACAACGCGGATCGGTCCCCTGTCTTTCGGCATCGCCGTTTTTTTTCTTGTTCTTTTCTTTTTGTTCTCGCCCCCCGTTCAGTTCTCTAGCGTGAGGGACTTTCCAATATTTAGACTTTTTTTTTTCAACGGTCTTTTTTTTTGTTGTTGTTGTTTCTTCCGTCCGTCTCTTTCATCTTAGCTGCTTCAAGGCACCCTCTCTTCTCTCCAGATGCAGTTGAGTTCGTCCCCCGCTGCCATTTGGCTCCCTGCAAAGAAGAACGGACGGTTCCGCTTCTAGGGATCGTGCCGGAACTCTATCGGTGATGGATGCATTTATCTTTCAAGGATGCGCCTGGTCCAAGCGAGGATCGAAACAGCGACAGTGCCCTGAAATAGCCACGGGGGATCGACGGGGATGGGGCTGATTGGTATTTGCATTTCTGACGGAGATGCGAATATCTCGCTCCTATCTTTCACTAAAACGACCCCTTCAGCTACCAGGTCCAAAGGCTTTGGCAGAAATGAAATCAAGAGAGTGCTGACTCCCCAACGCCCATATTGATGGCGGACGTGATTATTTCGGACACTGCCACGTGGACAGCGGCATTGGATAATCTTACTCGTTCTGGGGGCGTTTGGAGTTAATTG
>PYST01000009.1:0-60610 GCA_003049485.1 Ophioceras dolichostomum
AGCTGGATGCGCGAGGGTTTTCTCCCCGGATCATCGACGTGGGTGATATGGCGGATCTCCTGCTCGAGAAGCGCGGCGCGCCACGCGTCCGGAAGAACTGGCCGAACCGCTTCATATCTCGACACCCAGAGCTAAAGACGCGTTTCAATCGCGTCTATGACTACCAGAGAGGCCTCTGCGAAGATACTGCAATTCTCGAGCCGTGGTTCGGCCTGATCGCCAACATTCGCGCAAAATACGGCATTCAAAACTGCGATTTCTACAACTTCGACGAGACAGGCTTCATGATGGGCATGATCCGGCCCGGAATGGTGGTCACGCGGTCCGATCGAGTGGGCAAGCCAAAGGCCATCCAGCCTGGGAACCGAGAATGGGCGACAGCGATCTGCGCTGTTGCTGGCGACGGATATGTGGTGCCCCCGTTTTTGGTCGTTCAAGGTCGCTTCCACCTCGCCAACTGGTACAGCGAACACCAATTCCCGACAAATGGCCCATCAAAACAACATCCAATGGGTGGACAGACAACTCAACTGGCCTGAAATGGCTGCAGCATTTTGACCAGCACTCGAATGGCCGTCGGAAAGGGGCATATCGGCTGCTGGTGCTGGACGGCCATGAAAGCCACGTCAACGCCAAGTTCGAGAGCTACTGCAAGGAACACAACATTATTACACTTTGCTTGCCTTCGCATTCATCTCATCTAACTCAGCCTCTTGATGTTGGGTTGTACAGCGTCCTGAAGAAAGCGTACGGTGCCGAAATCGAGCACTTTATCAAAGTCCGGATTACCCACATCACCAAGCCCGAGTTCTTCCTCGCTTTCAAAGCCGCTTTCCTCCGGACTTTCACCAAGGAAAATGCTTTCGCGGGTTTCCGAGGGGCTGGACTCATCCCCTACAATCCGCAAGCTGTGCTTTCGAAGCTGGACGTCAAGTTGAGGACGTCAAGTTGAGGACGCCAACACCTCCTGGGAGCTCCGATGGGCCACCCACTCCATGGGTCTCCAGGACGCCCAAGACCAGCAACGAAGTGCTTTCTCAATAGAAAAGGAGGTTGCTCAATTCTCATCACAAGCAGGTGGCTGAAAACGTGAATGCAGGAACAGCCTGTCTCTTGTCCTGTTCTCTCAAAGAGCAAGACCAAGATGAAAGAGCAGAGAACCAAGAACAAAGAACAAAGAACAGAGACGATCACTTGGCTCCCTCCTTCACTCCAAGTGAGAGGGGAAAGCAACAAGCTAAATACAAAGCAAAGAGCAGTGACCTCTGGGCAGTGACCTCTATCTGATCTTCGTCTCGAAGATGCTCCAGGCCATGCCTAGTCCCTTGCGTTTCCAACGTCCTTGTCATAGCACGATCAGCCATAGCGCGATCGTGCACTCCTCAGCTCGCCCGTTGTTACATCAGTGGTGTGGCCCACGCAGTGGTGAACCATGTCAGTTAGGAGAGGATTCCCAGAGGTGATGGGGATCACGTGCAGAGCCACGTGAGTGCCCAGACCTAGAGGATCCGTGAAGATCAGAGATTTCGGCCCAAGCAGGTCAGAGAGAGCGGGGGGAACACAGAAGAACAGACAGAGAAAAAACTACGAAAAATACACACCCATTGTGCTGCCCAATTGATTGAATACGGTGCCACCGTCTGTCTGACAAACCACGTTACTGGAATTCGGCTTCCAGTCTGTCAGCATGAGTCACGTGCGTAAGCACGTCCTTCAAATCTTGGTACTTGGAGTCACGTGAACAATCACGTGACTCCTACCACATCAGATGACCTCCCAAGCCCAACGCTTTGTTTCAGCTCTCTCAAAAAAAACTCTTCAATTAACGAAGTTGAACACCTCCACCCGAAGTGTCTATATTGTGACACAGACTAGCGAGAGGAGGGCTATATCCAGCCTCATGGGAGTTTAACAACAGCATAGTAATAGTCTCTGTGATTGCGTGGTGGTCCCCAGAGATGTGGTACAAAAAGGGATAGATGGCCTTGGCCTCAAAATTCCTGATATGCAAGAAGGCTACGAGGACATCAGCACGCACGCCATTCCATGCGCAATCCCAAGCATGAACCAAACCGAGGAAAAAAAGAGAGAAGGAAAAAAAATCAATTGACCAAAAAAATCAAAAAGATCACCACCCTGCTTCTCGCCCCGCGGTCCGGAGAAAGGTGGGTGATTACGAAAAACCCCGCGAGCTTTTGCTCCGTCCAGCCTCGAACTCGCGACCTAGTATTGCACCGCCAAGTCGGCTGAGTCCACGATCGTGGCGCTTTTTCCCAACTAGTCCATGTGGCCTAGCCGGGACGATCGTGTTTGTTGAGGGAAGGAGCTGTTGGGCGGGCTTATAAGTTTAATGACTCCCAAGGCCCCGGTGAATTGCGGGCTAGTGACATCATGGAAGAGGGAATGCTGAGCAACAGGCTGCGCGAGATAAATAACCACCAAACGTTACGCGTTCTCTGCCTGTGAGTTTGCGACAATTTTTCAGCGGTGGGCAAAGCACTGCCCAGCCGCGCAAAGCACTTGGGGAATGTAATCGCGTCGTTCCCCTAAGAGTCGCGGCACTGAGCTGACCTGGTTAACGAACATACCAGGTCGGGAAATTACTGAGTCCCGGAAGAAGGTGACCAGGTTTCCAGCTCGGAACCGCTATCCCGGGGGATCGGGCTGCACTAAACCTGAAACAGCGTCTCGCCACGATCTCCACTCTTACGGGGGGTTTATTTCAACGTCATAGTCCGGAGAGCTGCCAACGACACCGGATCAAACAGCGCGGTCAGGGGCTTTCTTTCGCTCTTCAGCTAAGTCACAGCACACAGCCATAGTAGCCTCCTAGGAAAGTCAAGCTGCCTTGGACGTTAAAAGCTGTGACGGAACTTGATAGCCCCTGCGTTATCTTAGACTGTCCAAATGATGGCCGCTTCCGATCACATCAGTGATAAACTTGGTGGTGGGCGCTCTTTCGGCGACTGACTCCTGCTTCTGTCTGTCTGTCTAGACTTCGGCACATCTATCTGCAAATGCATGGTGAGCTCTCGCATACGGAAGACGCGCGCACTGCTTGCTCTCATGCTTTCTGAAGTCACATCCCGTTTCACAAAAGATTTTCGATTGCGCACCTCAATCTTCCGCTTTCGCCTTCTCCGTCGACATACACGCATGTTATCCACGGGAGCATGCTGCAGGTGCAGGGATAGACTCGGTTCACACATGTTGCTTTTTGGTTTCTCGTCCCTGCCTTTATCCGATGAAGCGTGGTTGCGAGCGCAACCCAGGTGGCTGTTGGTCGTCTCTGAGGTCTTCTTGAGGCCCCTCTTCGCTCTCCTCCTCGCACAGTGGCTAGCATGTAAGCTATCTCACCATAACGACGGACGGAGATCCTGTTTATTGTCTGGTGCGTTCGGAAGACCGGAAGCCTAGTCGGCCCGAAAGGCATGGCTACCTAGAACAGGCCAACAAGAGATGTTAGGGAGAGGACGTCCACCGTGCGGCGTAACGAGGGTGACTTTGGACGGTCAGAATGTATGTTCAGTCTGCTTAAGTTAAGCACAACTCGGCCCTCATCCTGCCGAACTTGCCCGGATTCAAAGCGTCGTCACGAGGCGCAGCTCATGATGCCTGCCTACCAACCTCCTACACACGATAAAACAATTCATAGGCATGGGCTCCTCCAGAGGTCCCTTAAGTGTCAAATCTCGGTATATATATGGGCAGAGGGTCGATCGTTTCCGATGGCTCGCTCACGCATCCATCGCCTGCCACATGATCCCCTCTCTCATTCTCGAGACACCCTCCTTGCAAAGTTCTGTCCCAAAAGCTCGAAAGCCTGTCAGATATATCTTTCCCTCTCTTTGCCGGAGCAAAATGCATTTCTTCAAGACCATCACTGGCTCCCTCGCCGCCGCAGGACTTGCCGAGGCAGCGGCGGTACCAGTGCTAAGAGCCCTACAGTCACGGCAAGACGAACAGGGCGATCCATTGCGCCTTCAGCCAGTGTTGATCATGTTCTCCACCGCCTGTGGTGGCGGTGATAGCTTCACCGTGGAGGTTCCCATGGGCGGAGAGATCCGGGGCCTTGCTCCCAGCCCGGGAGTGGTCTACTCGACGGCCTACTTCATGAACAACTTCTTCAGCGTGCGCTGCCAGAACAGAAGCATCTTCGCAGAGTCAACCTTCCTGACGGTGATGGATATGCCGAAGGTTTGTGGGCCATCTTCACTAGCCTCACAGATCTTCCCACTTCTTAGTTGAGAACACAGGACTCGGAAGCACTTGGGCTCGGTAAGGGCTCGATCAGAAAGCTGGCTTCTCGTATAGACTGACCAACCCACAATACCGCCCGCGCCGAGGGGCGCATTCGTCGTCTGGTGCGACCAACCCGAGCCGTAGGCGGCACGCCGTAGAAGAAGCTTCTGCAGCCTACATGGTCTCGAGGGGGCGTGGTGCAAAGCTTGAAGTCGGGTGCTGGTCGGGTTCGTGTAATCCAAAGAGCTTTTGAATCGATTTCTCCAGCCTCGGAGTGAGCTTCATGGCTTCGTTCATCACACAACATTTTTTCATGGCCTGTTTGCTGGACATATCTTTTGGGGAGATTGTTACTCCACCTAGGCAGATAGATGCTCCCAGGATGCCGGATGCTGGAAAAGCCGCTGGTTGGCCCAATGCTTCTCCAGCACATCTATGCAATCGTCGAACTTGAGCTTTTTCAACCAACACAGACATAATTGGAATTTTAGTTCCATGTACGCGCGCTCACCGAGGCAGACTCGCTCCTCCCCTGGTCCACTGCGTAGAAGCCGATGACGGGAGTCCGAAAAGCTTCACGCTTGCTTCGAGGCTGAGCCAAATCATGAGCGAGGCATGCATTGTCCACTGCGTGATGCAGCGTTCGTCCAGCAAGACACAGTTTGCAGAAAGATTCGCATGCTGCCATCACGAGGCAGACGCTCTGTGGGAAGCAACCAACAGTGCATGCTGCGGTTCGAGGAAGGGGGAAAGGAGCAGATAGGTCACTAGAGAAAGACGTATAAAGACTCGAGGAGAAAGCCATCTATCTGGAAATGTCCTCCCGTACTCCTCCAGCCACCGTCATCCTCTGTTCACTCCCATCCCTACGGCTTAGTCCTATCTCTTCAGATACCCGTTATCTAGTCTTTGACCTGTCAACACTCTTCGCCCAAGATGCAGCTCTTCGTTATCATCACTAGACTCCTTCTCCATACAACTCAGGTTGCCGCCGCCGTCCTTAAGCATGGCGACCCAAGTGTTGCGGGAGATCTAGCGCACGACCCTTCGGCGACAGATCGACCTACACTCGTCGCCAAGCGCTGGATGAGCATACCGACGCCGTCTCTGCCGACGTCGTTGCTCCTGCCAACATCGGCGGCGGCGCCTGCGTCAACAGACACGCCGTACCCAACCATGATATTAACGACTGCCCCTCCCGAAGAGGCCACAGAGTGGCTACCGCCACCATCATCTATGTCCCCCTCCAACACGACCGACCCACCCACACCGTCCACAAGCACATCACTCGTGCCGACGCCCTCGCCGGCCCCCACTCAAGAGCCCTCCCCAGTGCCACCCGTCATCATCAGGCTATCCAACTCGGCCGACCTGAGCTTCACCGAAGTCTTGGTCTCGCTAGACGGTGTCGTGCGCTTCCCCACCACGACGCCCAAAATCGCCGTCGCTACGGCGGCGTATCTGCGCTACGACCAGTTCCAGACGTTTGGCAAACCCACGCTCGACGAGTGCTACATGTTCGTCGACTGGAAGGGTTGGCTCTACAAGACCCGCATGGCGCCTCCAAATGTAGGTTGGCTGCTACCCAGATACCTACCTGCCCGAGGTAACCCACCCCTTCGCCCTTAATTCATTGGTGCTGACATGCATGTGTGTGGGAAAGATGAGCTACCCCATAGAACCACCCGCTTCTCTGACGAATATTTCGTTTGCCTGCACGGCTCGGATTTAAGATGGAGCTCCAGATACGTGCCTAGGTAGGTGGTGAGGCGACGGCTCTATTAGGTACCTAGACATGTCGGTCGGCAGGCGAATGCCTATCATCCACGGATGCCTATCATCCACGGAGGACTAGAGAGCAGGCTGGGGCATGTTTCTAGTGTGAAGAGAAGGCAGTTAATAACCTATGGAGGAAGAATTTCTTTTTAAGGGACGTAGCCATTGGGACACGCGACATACTAGCACAAGGGAGAGACAACCTTCATGTACAGGTGTATAGATAGATGTCATCTTCGCCACTCGTATTTCGCAAGTTAGATACAAATGCTCATCAATATCCAACATGGGGAGATGCCAGAGGCTGCCATTGGAATAAAACTTCCTAAGTACCTACCTAGGTAGGTACCTACCTAGGTACCTAGCTAGCTTATCTCAAGTCGCCCATCAAGCAAGCTTTCGTATGTACTTGAGACACCGGCAGAAGTGGCCTTCATCAAGTCTCGGAGTCGAGGCCTAGCCCCTTAATCGGCAACGTTCATCTCGAAGTTGTGATATTTAACGAAGCAAATCCGGGGGTGGGTGCGGCTCTCCCGGGAGGCTCAGCAGCTGCGTAATAAAGCAAGTCCGTCCGGTTGTTGGTGCTCGCTTGCTCGACCTCGAAGGGGTCGCGTGGGCCCTGCATATGCCGGAGAAGGGATCATCTGGAAACTGGGCAAATTGCTTGAGGCGGTATTGCGAAGCCTGGCATCAACGAAGAAAAAAAAATGTTGAAAAGTACTGTACTGCGTTCCATGTTTAAGCTGACGAGAGTCAAGTGGCCCTTCGCCATGAAGCGCGAATTTCCTGGCTTTTTTTTCAAACCAACCATCCCTCTTGACCGGCCGGACTCCTTTGACGAGGCAACAGTAACATAGCAAAGCCCTAGCAGGCTTATGGAGCACTCACGCTCAAGCGTGATCTCGAGCTGGACGACCTATATGCCAACGTCTTCGATGAACGAGGCTAAGGTCGACCCAGGGGAGACTGGCTTTTCTGTGTTGCAAATGCTCTGCCGGCTGAGCAACAGACGGCGCTTGGGTCTGAGGTCTTCTGGCTGAATTCATCATGCTACGGCTCCAGCCAAAAACGTAGATGTACGCTTCTCACGGGATTTGGAAAAAGGGGTCCACCCAGCTAACCATCATCCCGCGCTCTCTTCATCGAGTGCAGCTGGGTTACCAACGCCTGATGCAAAGACCCAAGCTCCTCCCCAGAACCTCTTCTTACTTGCAGGTTGATTGCCTTGATGAATGTACGTATTGTTTCGGAGAGTGTCTACGTAACAGTATAAGCAGCAGCTCCTCGTCGCTCAAAGCAGGCTGCAGTCGCCCGCCGTGCTGCTGCGGGCGATTTCGGATTTCGCAATGGTGTCTCTCATTTCCCGGTTCTCGGTTCGAGCTGGTGAACTCTGCATAGATATTCCGTAGGTATCTGGTAGATTCTGCAACATGCATTCTGTCTGTGACATGTGATAAGTGGTGATCACTGGTTGGTCAATCCCTGGTCAACCACTGCTCACTTCATCTGGGAATACCAGGGGTACGGGTTCTGCATCAACAAACTGTTGGAGCACCGACCAGATGCTGCAGGGACCCGGCCAGCCCCTGCATGTATCCCTACCTTTGCGACTCGACCCGAAAAGGGGATCTTTATCCAGCCTTCGCTCCCTTGGCCAGCTGGACGTTATGGCCGAAACCTTCAAGCAACCAACCTCTCGCAGCAGCCTTGCCGAGTGCGTTGGAGGTGCACACTCGACTCGACATGAGTTATGTACCTAGAGAATAGATGTTGGGAGATCCACGGATTTGTGGCGATCTGCCGTCCATATTTAGCTCGTTCAAGAAAGGATCACGAGATGAATTTTGGGAAGGCCAAACTCCAACGGGGCCCAGGGATAAAGGTAGACCCGAAGTCGGATGCCGTTTTCTTGTGGGAGTGTTGTATCTTCTGACGCTGATTGGCAGAGACGCGGAGGCGCAGTGGCGGCTCCAAGAGAAGGGGAAATGTTCATCCGTCGGAAAAGGAGCCCGTCTCTTCTCGCTTTGCTAAACGCCAGCGTCCGCATGCGCAAAGAGAGCTAGCCTACCTACCTACAGGGGGCGGACTCACAGGGGACATAGGGAAACTTTCTGTGGCTGTGGAAGTTGAGCTGGACACAATTTAGCCAAAGCTACAACGTATAGAGGGGGGGGTTCGAGCATTTTCATGTTCTTCCGATATTAGATGAGTTGCAAGGCAGTTTCGTATATCCATGTTTGGCTCCTTGAGACTTCGATCAACACCCAACACTATCGCTCCCTCCATCACCCTCCTGTGACTTGCAGATCTGACAGCCCAGGTATTGAACAGGAGTGCGTGGTTCGGTCGCGAGGTTCTTGCCAAAGCGCCCGTTCATTCACCATCCAAACTCATCAGCAGTTTTGCCTACCTACCAGCTATGCCCTCGCTTGTTACTGCCCACTGCACAGGCTATGCAGGCTCCTAGACCTACTCCCTAGGCAAAGGGGATTAAGCAGAACTGCCCCGCCCATCCAAGATGTGGCTCGTCCTTCTCCTTTGGATCAGCACCTTTCCTACTGAGAGCTGGTCCTGGGCTGGGGGGCAGAAATGTCGACGACGTTGGCATGGGTCGGAGGAGACTCCGCAGGCATATCCGTAGAGCGCAAGCTACATACCTACTGAAGCGTGGTGGCGCATTCGTGTCACCAACCGATGAGAGTTGTTCGCAGTGGACACTCAGTGACCGTGACCCGACACTGCGGAACCGCAGGTATCACCATCGTCGGCGGCGCTCATGCCTTCATGCCAGGTTAGGTTCTTTGCTCGTCGGTGCTGTCGGACGTCTCGGGCATCCCTGATAGCAGATACCCTGGTCCCCTTGGACCTCGAGTCACAAACAGTGATAGCTGCAGGAGATGCATTAAGAACAGGGCGGCGGTGATGGGACGGAAGAGTCACGCGGATTGGGAGGTAGTAGGTGAGTTTGTCTGTGAGCGAGGAGCTTGAGCTGTTTGTATCAAACAAGGAGGAGAAAAGGGGGATATCCAAGAGACATCAACTCGTATAAAACCCTCCTAGTTCGTCCGAAGCTTGGCCTTCCAGCGTGAAGCCAGCCAGCTTGAAGATCCAAAATACCACAGTCGTTGACTCCGACAATTTATCCAACAGCAGCTTTTGCCAGCCCCCTGCCACCAGCTACCCATCCATCATGAAGCTCCTCTCCATTGTCATGAACTGCCTCCTGACCACCACCGCCCTTGCAGCCCCCATCGCGGTCTCGAGCCCCCTCGAACCTCGCCAGGCCTCTTTTACGGTCGACAACTTAATCACCCTGCTTCAGACATTCCAGTCGATGGCCAGCTCTTTGGGTCCGATCACGGGTCGCTCTACTGCAGCCTGATGCTTCCGGGGTTGCTCGAGGTACAGCCTCTCTCTCGCCTCCATGCATGTTCACTTGCTCAGGAGCACTAACCATCAGCCTAAGCCGCTAACAGCCTAAGAGATCTACTCTGGACCCAAGTACTTTCAACGAGATAAGGACATCATTGTATTGCGGAGAGGATTAAAATATACCTTCCTGTTAGCCTCGGTGTTAGTTCAAGGAGCCGGCTGGACTGGCTAGCTAGATAGCGTCTAGAGGACAGAAAAGGGGCAGATGTCAGACCGTTATCCGAGTGGAGAATTGCACAGAATTTCAAAACAATCTTCTCTACACATATGTTCGGCCGACTCAAGGACCAGCCTCAGTGATTATTTGTGGTGCAAGTACTCACTGATCAACCTGGATCGGCTGACCAGTACTCATAGCTGCCGTATGGGTATATGTAGGCAGATCCCTGGACGTTCCGCTGTCATATGTGAGGCACATTCACCTGGGCCAAACAAGCCTTGCCATCCTTGCCTAGAGCGTAACGCGGGACGCTGCATTCTCAGTTCCTCGACGACCTGTCCATGCATGTATGTAGAAGAGCGTTTGCATGCTATTTCGACCAACGCCTCCTCGAACCCCCGAATGACAGGGCAGGTCGAGTTTGTTTGTGTAAGTCGAGCCTTGACGCCCCCAACAGGTCCCTGCCCCTTGGTCGGGTATTAGTGGCATACCACGCGACACCATGACGTTGATGAGTTCAGGTAGCGTACCTGGGATAAGGGTCATTTTACAAACGCAAATAAAACAAACAAGACCAAAAATATTCCTTGTGGCAAACATATCCACACCGTGAGCTTCATCCAATCCACCTCGACCTGAAACCAAAAAAAACATATAGTACATATCTTCACCATATAATATTGTGTACGGGGTTGTGTATCCCCTCTCTGAACTCTTTCGGGAGCGTGGTGGGGCCGCATCCGGGTACGCGTCATCGGACGACCGGCCACCCCTGATCCTCATGGAGAGGGTCCCCCATAGTCGCCAACATCAACAATTCAATGGGCAAATCACACCTTGCGCGGTAGGCTGAGCCCCTCGAGCCCGCCCCCGTGAAAGGCGTGAACCTCCTGATAGTGCTCCCATGCTATGCTGCTATGCTACCCGCTTGGGCTTCGATGCCCTATCTACTGTGCAAATTAGGGCCACGAGTCCACTGGGCCATTACGTGGAGCTCTTGTTTCGTGAATCGCACGCACAGTTTACAGACAGACCCAGACCGGTAGGGGACTAGGGTGGGTGGCTTCGACGGGGCTCTCCTTGGGGGCGTAACCAACATGCAGAGGCCCTCCTCCGGTAGGTTCCGTACTTACCTATGCAGCACTGAAAAGGGAGGCATCAGCCCTCCGTGCCCGCGAGAGGCTAGGGAGGTTACCGGCAGAGTTTTGTATAGATAGACCTTCCAACCTCCTCCAAGCCTTCCTCAAGCTTCCTCGCCCGGCCAAGCCTTCTCCCTGTGTTTCTTTGACATCAGTCCTCCACTCGAACTCCATCTGTTCCACAACTCGTCTCTATCTGAGTATCTGCATCCGATACTCTGTAAACTGTCGAACCAGCCCAGTCTCTCTCAGTGAACTCCATTCTCGACACTATCCACAGGAAGGAAGTCTCCCCTTCCCTCTTCACAATGCACTCCGTCGCAGCAAACTCCCGTCTCCCTCTCCTCGTCTTCGCCCTCGTTACACTTCTCTCAACAAAGAGCTCGGCCTCTCCCATATACTTCGAGTCAGTGGACATGCGGATCACCACGTCCACCGGCGAGGGGGTCTCCAAGTCGATCATGATCTCGGGAGCCGAGTACATCTTCACCCCGTGGAACGACGACTACTACACGGCGCTCCACATCCTCTCCCGAGACGATCTTCCGGCCTACAGCCACTGCACACTCGCGTCCAGCTGGCCGGGGCACAAGATCGAGGTTGTCATCGAGCCTGACATGGTAAGTCGTCGTTGTCGTCGTCGTCGTCGTCCCTAATCGAGGACCCAGAAAGCTACCTGGACCACCTACCAAGGGTGCCCACGGCTCGAAAGGAGGAAAGGAAGGCTCCCCTGTCAGTATTGATCAAACAACAGGCACCTCTAACTAACTGATCCTTGTTGAACCACCCTCTCCCACACATAAGACCTCTGTTCGCATCGATCCCCCCGCAAAGGCCGAGCAGCTCACCATCAGGTGCTCCCCTACTCCCGGAGAAGAAGACGACACCGTCGACCAGGTCGCCATCATCGTGGAGACGCTCAGCCCAGAGCCAGAGGAAGACCTCTGAAGAGTTCGAGATTGTCGTTATTGCTATTGGAGGAAAATTCCCCCAACCCACCTTATCCCCGTCCTGTCTTTTGGGATTTCCATGGATGCTCTCGGAGGGTACTGGTAGTTACATTGGATAGGGCAGGCTACTACTTCAAAGATTGGGCAAAAGGGAGGGACGGTGAGACCAACTAGAGATTCTCAACAGAAGAAGCCCTTTTTTTGTTCCTATGTTTGGCAGGTGATACCTTTTGGATACTAAGATATAAGAAAAGACTCTCGTTCGTTTCTGGCTTCAGCTAGTCTGCTGCTGAGATGCGGCCTCGGCATCATTGGTGTCCCTCTGAAGCTGGCTGTCCATGCAACTCGTTATTAGGTAAGGTAGGTAGGTACCTAAGGTAGGTAGGTAGTTCCGTTCAACATCCATGGCCGGCTATCGTCGCCCCTTGTTTCTCTCTGCTGAAGCCAACCGAGTCCGCATGATCGTATCCTGACTGCAGCTCCTGTTCGTCTGGTTAGGGGCGCAGCTCGGCCGGACCCCTGGCGCTCTTGGCATTCCGGCTCGGTCCAGCATACATGCGAGATGGATGGGACGAATCAGCTCTTCCGAATATGTTTGTGGACAAAAAGACCAATTTGCCATCCCAAGCCCAGGTGCCTATCTACCTACCTACCTGTACCCATCACCAACGTCGCATTGAGTCAACCTTGCCAGGTTCACTGAGAATATTTTGCAGACTTCTGCGTGCGGGAACGCTAGTCAACTGGTAGGTACCTATCTACCTACCTACCTAGGTAGCGCCAGCAAGAGCAAGGCTAGACCGATACTGCCTCATGCCAACTGCTGGAGAGCCTCATGCAGGAGCGACTACCACCGACTTGGGTTTCGTCGGTATGTTCTCCCTCGCCCAGTCCAGGCGGCTAGTCAGATAGATGGTCACCGGACATCATCACACCCTTCCCCAAAGCTTCTCATTGGATGTTCTCACGGGTGGATGCCCTCGCCATCACCAACTTCGTCCTGCAGTCTTGTCACTCTCTTGACTTTATGCTTCTCTCGTGGCCGGTTTGCTACGGGAGGCGGAACAACCTCCGCCAACAGAGCCTTCCAACAAGTAGGCATCAAAACAACAGAGTGAGGCAGAATTGGGTTGCCTCAGCCTAAAGGAGGCGATGGCCCCGATCTATGTCTCTGTTGACGGCACTGAGATAGGTACGGTACATAAATTGTACTAGACCTGGTGAGCTCTCTCTGCTCTTTCAGCATCATCATTGCAACGATCACCAGCTAAACTGACTATCTTCCCAGCTACTGCAAGAAGAACTTTCGCTTACTGCGCTCCAGGACTATTACACTTTGTCCCACTCTTCTTAAACCCCTTCTCCATTTACAAGCCCCATTCACCCTCCCCTCCTCACAATGTACCTCATCACAGCCACCGGGCGATGGCCTCTCGCCAGGCGGTCCGGATATCCTCCTCCTCCTCGCCGGGGCCGACGGCCACGCCTCCGAGATGTGGGCAGCCACCAACGGCCGAGAGTATCGGGCGCCCGCAAACGGCCCCGGTTTCGTCAGTATGGCCTACGTGCTCTCCACCCCAGAGTCGCCGTACGACATCTGCGTCTTGAGTGCAAACTGGCACGGCGAAATATTTAGGACAACCCTGGAGCCGCCCGAGGTAAGTAGGTACTGTGTTTCTTCTCCTCGCGAGTCGGGTTCATCGTTCTGAGCCGGTAGGAAGATCAGGAAGAGAGACGCGGAAGGTGCTACGCTCGTTCATTCACCGTGACAAGCACGTCGATGATATATACGATACGTCAAGTGAGGGCCTTGTGAACAACATATGTACCTATCTACGCAGGTACCTAACTAACCTATCTACGCACCTCGATAGGTCCATTTCCCCATCGTCCCTCCCGTGGTCCCAGCGAACATATCCGTCAGATGCTTCACCGAGCCGCAACAGCCGTGGCAGATGAGCCCGCCGACGGCAAGACGCGGCCAGCACGATCATGCGCTCAGGACGGACGATGTGCCGCTGTCGGAAGCAGCGTCAGGGCACTCGACGGCCGCAGGCCCGGCTCCCTACGCCATGACGAAGTGCTCGCAGCACGTCGTCGGACGTCTTTGTGGCACGGCTGCGACGGGTTTCATCTGTGGTGTTGGCCTGATGCTCCTCGTCTGCCTCTGTTGCCTCGCTCTTGTGTGTGAGCGCTTGCCAGCCAGAGGTGAGGAGAAGGAGGAAGACGGGGACAAAGAATCTCGACTGATGGACCCCGAATCGCTGTCGATGGTTGGAGATTATTGCTCCGAGGGCAAGTCGCGCCAGGTTTGAAGATGCCAGATACCATTCCTTAGCTATCAGATACATGTATATTGTATTATTTTTAAGCTGCCATTATTGATCCAGGAATTTCCGTTTGCGAGAAATGATGAGCTTTAGGGCTTAAATCACACGGGCAGGAGTTCCAACGGAAAGCCCAAAAGGTTGCGGCCTGTGACATAGAGTGACCAAAATTGTTTCGTTTGCGCGTAACAGGAAAAGAGACTTAAGGTTACAAATCCCAGGGGTCATATACGCATCTGGTGCTCTCTTTCCAACCGTCTTGCCATCAGCGTTGGCCCCCGACGGTAACTCCCGTCCTAAACTTCACCTCGGAAAAGCAACTATATCGTACCGCATCCGTATTTGCGGGATGGACGAATGCGACGGAGTTCTTGGCTACAGTCAGCTAGTTGCCCTCCACAGCTCTCTAGTATATAGTAGGTCCCTCATAGTCCCTAGGCCCTCGCAGACGGCAGGATTCCCGGTCAAGAGTTGGATAGAACAGTACTCACTGCTGGGCTGGTCACTGTCAATATCTGCTCTACGTCGACGAAGCTAATCCGCACCTCGCAGTGGTCGTAGTGGGGTTTCGCGTCGGAGAACGTGTCCTCGAAAAGGCTGGAGACTATGAGTCCTGTGATGGGTTCGGTGTTCCGAGGTGCAGGGCGGGGGTCTCCGTCGGCGAGGATCTGTTCTGTCTGCTCCGCGCCGTTGAAGAAGTTGAACGTGATTTTGAGAGCCTGAAATTCTGGGTCCGTAAGGGGCTCCAAGGGTGGTACCAAGGGGGCTGCGGTGGCCGTGAACCCAGTGGCGAGGAGTGAGCTGGTGACGGCGGTGAGGAAACGCATCTTTGATAGGATCTTGCGTATTGTTTGGGGGAAAGGAGGATGAAAACGGAAGGTAGGTACCTATGCGGGCAGCTTGGTAACAAGGGAAGACGGGAATACCTACTCAACTTTCCTTCCCGTACAACTACATACCACCTACTTATACAAAAATTGGCTGTATAAAGAAGCTTGGGCTTCAGCAAGTGTAGTTGATGAACAGCCCCCAAGAGCTTTACCATGGGGGCGGACGGTGGCTGCATCTAGGGACCAACGGTTCTTGAGTACTATCGATAGTACACCACATTTGGCATCTTCCCCCAAGTTGGCCGACCGGCCCGGCCACTTCCGTGGTCATGGCAGTAAAAGCCGCGTGCGATGCCTTTTTTCTACCTTAAGTACCTACCTAGGTACCTACCTATGAAGCAACGGCCTCCGGCAACATCAACATCCGGGTCTTCTCTGTACCTACCTGGCTAAACGGGCCAATGCAAACACAAGGCGATGATGAGCCTGGCCAATAAAAAGCTAAGAAGACGGTAACCCGACCAGTACTTTGAGTGTTCCTCAATTAGACTTATTATCTCTTCCTCAGGCACCAACAGGTCGGGTCTTCTATCTTCGGACAAATCGCCCTACATCGACATAGCTCGAGTACATGAATGCAGCTCGTAGCGCGCAGCCAGAGAACTTAATACTCCACCGGCGGAACAAGGCTTGCCTGGGAGTTTTCGAGTATCTAAGCACCGGTAGTCTGTCTCACTGGCAATGCGGTTCAGGGGCTGAAGCTAGCATTGCGTCCCCAACGGTAGTTAGTGTCCCATAAGTGCTTTTGATGTTCCGCCCACGTTCTCCGGCAGAATTGGGTATTCAAGTTCGACATGAGGCTTGCACAAAGTAATAGAACTGCAGTTCCTCCAGTAAGAAAAGCTGGCCTAAACTCGAATTCTCGACTTATTCCTAACTTCAGGGATACAATGATGAGCTGGGAAGAGAGTATGTTGAACACATCAATACCAATCATCTACCCAGATACAATCATAGATGCTATCTGCCCTCGCGCTCGCCAAAGCCTTTACCATGTATTCCAGCACGAATCCATATCACCTTCGCATCTCGACCGACTAGACATGAGCTTCCTCGCAGCCTGGGCTGGTCAGCAAACGGCGAGTGGAGGATGGCCATCTTTCCTCTTGCTGTCCATCATTTCTGTTGCCATGTTGTTGAACTAGGGGGATACATAACACCGAATTCTTCGTCGCGATTTCAGGTCCTGATGGGACGAAGACGCTCGTTTGTTGTGCTGCAGCGAGGAGACGAGAGTCGGCTTGATGGGCACCTACTGAAGGCACTCCGGGGTTGAGGAAGTGGACGGCGTTCTTGACGGAGGTCAGTAGGACGAATCATTGCTGAATCGGTTTGGTATATAAGGTACCTAAATAGGTAGGTGGATACCTACCACCTAAAGAAGGTGCCTAGGTAGTTGGGCACCTATGGTATAGAGGTAGGTAATAGGAAAGATCCACTGACCGAGGGCGGTGCCAGCTTAAGAACCTGATATACGCCCTGAAAGCGCACAAACACATCACAGTGGTCGTACGTCTGTCGAGGGGTCTGGAGTACAGTGATGTTGGCCACCAGCAGTCCCGCCGGCGGGACCACAAACTTCGGGGTCTGGTTCTGGCTGTTTATCAGGATGCTCGAGGAGAAGACCGATGCGTTCACGTCTCTGGCCTCGATCTTCAGAAGTTCGGGCAGCGGGCCGTACGCGGAGCCATCAGAGCTGGACGCCGCCATACAGCCGCCAGAGGCGACGAAGCTAGCGACGAAGCTAGCGGCGAGAAGCGAGTTCGCGATGCTGATGAAATGCATGTCTAGCAGAGGTAGTGGGCTTCTTTGATGTGCTCGAAGAGTGATATATCAATGATGAGAGCGCGGATGATGGGCTGGTGGTGATAACGCGTCTATAGAGGGCAAGCACGGGCGAAGGCCTCCAATATTTATATGTGAAAGTTATTGTGGTATCCCCCCTTTGGACGTCCTTTGGCCGTTCAAGTCCAGCTCGCGGAAGAGGGTCGCACAACACCCAAGTAGCTGCCGTCGAATGCCGTGATGGCGGGCCTAAGGCCTCTATCATGGTCGCTGTGTGCCTGCAACATACAGGAGGACCCAAACATAGAAAACCTCGCCCTTCTCGTACAGAATTCACGGAAGTGAGAGTGCCTCTGTGCGTATGGCACATCTGGGCTCCTTGGTCTGCGGGTGTTGGCATCGTGGGTCGAGAGCAATGCCGTGACGTGGTTGATGCCAATGTCAACGACGGCGATGCCCATGGACGCTACCCGAGCACGAGCGTGGAGTTTACAGGAGAAGAAAGGAAAGAAGCTCGCATTGTCCCACAAATAGAAACTCTCTCATAGTCTCTACCGAAGATGCACTGCAGATGGTAAGGCGAGGAGCATATGTCGCTATCCACGAATGGTAATGATATATATCCTCACATATATGCTTTGCCAGAAGTCCCTCAGCGATCACAGTGTCCCAGAAGCAAGGTGAGGGAAAAGCGGAACAAGGTCGCGCTTCGGCGGGCGCCACAAGGCGGAGCCAGCTGGTAAAGGTGAAGAAGGGGTAAGTTCACTCACGCTCCTACCAGATCAGAACCCGGCAAATTCCGTCATCGGCAGCACCAACTGGCCCCGCCATATGCTCGACGGAACTGCCCATGTCCGCAGCGAGCCCTCCGTGGTTCGCCGAACAAACGGAATATTCGGGTCAGGAAGGGCCAGGAGATCTTGAGGGGGCCGCGGCGGCCATAAACCCAGTGGCAAGGTGTGAGCTAGTGATGGCGGCGGGGACGAAGCGCATATTGACGGCTCCTGTGTAGATATTGCTGGAGAACAGAGAAAGAGGACAGATGAGATGCTGGCAGATCCGTAGGTAGTAAAGGGAATATAATATTGTTCGGTCTCACAATGCACCTACCTACCTAAGGTACCTACTACCTACCTACCTTACCTACACATCTACTAAAGAAGGTAGGTGTTAGATATTGAATTGGGAGCGGCGTGTGGCTGCATCTCGGGACCGACGATATTCGGGAAGTGGGACGGCATTTGGAACACCCCATATTTGACATCTTTCTTCAGGCTGGCTGTGACTGTTGGTCCCGGGTCCCTTCCGCGGTCATGGCAGTAAAGCCGCGTGCAATAATTCTTTTTTTTATACCACCACATGCATCTTATCCAGCTCCGGATTCTCGGCATAACACCTACCAGGGAGAGTTGTAGAGTTCGCATTTCTCCATGTTGTTGACACAGGCATCAACCGCTGCGTAAGTATCATGGCGTCACTCCAGACGAACCAGGCCAACACTCACGGACAAACAAGACTTGATGAACTATGGGCATAGAGTGACTCCCATTCCCCTAGAGTTTATCGAAGAAATGGTGTGCTGCTATATATAAGTGGCCCAACATGTAGACCTTGGGGCACATTGGCCATGGTGAGGCCTTCAGCCCAGCGGGTAGCATTAGCTGTTAAGGAACACTTGATCCCCCTTCTCTTCGAGCTGGGACATGCAGTGCTGCACCCTGGAGGGCTGAAATATCGAAAGCGGCCAGTTTCTACAAAGATCTTTGCTTGGGATTTTCTATCCATCAATGTTGTCTTGACAGTCATCTGTCGATCGTCATTTTTGTGCCCCCTCCCCATCCCCCCCTCCTTTTTTTTCTTTCAAAACTCTCATCAGTCGCCTGCTACGACATGGAATGCATCCCATCGCTATCACCAACTGGCCCTTGGACGCAGGCTTCCTGGCGGCCACCGCGGGAGCCGTGCAAGATTCCTCGGTTCCAGTTCCTGAGACTCGGGCTCACAATCATGGACGGTCCCGCTTCCATCACAGGCATCCAGATGGACGGCGTGACGCACGGCGAACAAAGAATAATTCGAAGTGTGCCGGCCGGGTAATCATCGTCTTATGATGGCGAGTAGTAGCAGAGGAGCGAATTCAAGAATGGACGTAGTCCCATTTGCAGCAACGCACTGCCTCTGAGAAGCAGATTGGAGCTCGTCTCTTGACATGGCCGCTATGTCCAACGCGAGGGAGGCCAGTATATCGCGGTATGCGCAAATAGTGCCTCGCGGTATGCACGTATGTGCTCATGACATATCCAGAATCTCTCCTGACATATCATATTGTGAAAAGGAGGCGATTGAACTAGTGAACAACGGTGTAGCCGTCGGCTTCCCAGCTCTTACCCATTGCCGGCCGTGGGCGCGGTAAATTGCATTCTCCGCAGCACCAACTGGCCCGGCCATATGGTCGGCGGAACTGCCAACATCCGCAGCAAGCTCACCGCGGCTCGCCGAGAGAATATTCTGGGAGCGAGAGAGAACCGAATTGCTGGAAAATGAAGTGCCGCCGCGGCTAGGGGCTGCATATGCGCTGTCCAGGGAGTAGAGACGGCTCATGATTTTCTTTTGGCGACCAAATACGGCCAACGGGGCGCCATCCGAAACCGTGATGGTTGATGGCGAGATGAGAGGCTTCGACCAGTTGTATCAAGGGGAACACCGAGAGGTTCGAGGACCAGCGACAAGGGAACTCGAGCAGAGAGAGACTCAGATATATAAACTCCCTTGAAGAAACCTGTCAGGCATCTCTGTTCTCGCTCTCATCCAGGCCATCATCATTCCCTCGTCCATCTCTGTTCCCTCTTTCAGATAATTCTCTAGTACTATTGTTGAGATCACCACACTCTCTTGTATCCATCCAACTATCTCACTGCCAAGAGCACACCTCACTTGTCGAACTCATCATCACTTCAAGTCACGATGAAGCTCCTTCCCGGCATCCTCCTCCTGGCCAACACACTCCTGGCCGCCGCCCTGCCGCTCATGGACCTGCCCGCGTTCGCTCCCCCGGCCTCGATCTCCGAGGATCCCGGAGTCCAGGCTGGCATATCGGCGGAGTTCCTGCCCGGCAAAGAGGGCGGCGATCCAGTCCTCAATCGCCCCGACGGCATGAACCCTGGCTCCGGCCCCGCCAAAGCAATCGACCCTTAACTGCCTCCTCGTAGCCATCTCGTCCGTCCCACGGACGGTATCGCCGGAGGGAATGCAGAGGGAGGCAATGCGTCCTGACTGCTGGGCACGTCTGCTGGTAGGTGAGTGAACATGGAATTTCCCCCAATTCCCCGGGAGTCTCTTACCGACTGCCTTCATGCGCTAACTCGCCTCGCCTTTCTTTTTTTTTACCATATACACCAGGCTCTCCAGGTAACTATTTCGATCGTGAAGTCTCAGGAGACCACGATAAACAACACTCATAACACATAGGCTAGACATTAAGTCAGTTGCAGGACATTTCAGGGGGGTCGGAGCTTTTGAAACGGAAGAATCCAGAGGTGTACATATGGGAAGTTTGTGGGGGGGAAAAGTTACATGTTTTATCATCAAGACCCTGCAGGACGGGGGGTGTCTCATCGCTCATCGCTCATCACTTGTCACTCATCACTCCTTTTGCCACTCCATGTCTCCAAAAGATCAACAACACAGGAAGGAAATCCGGGGGGAGTCCGTGGGGGAAGGGATGGATGGGTGAAGGGGCACTCCAGTATGTACATACATCCGGAATAGGTAATGTGGTTGACGGGGGTGGTGGTTATTGAGGCACAGTCCGGCCCCCAAATCTATCAAAAGTCTATGCGCTGCCCGGCGCACCAGTTAAATTCGCCCGACCCCAACCCCTGCAGCCAACGGGCCGGCCTGCATGTCCCGGGATCAGTGCCCGTTGGCATGGTCTTGTTCTGACGGGGGAATGTGCTGTCAAACGAGTTCAAACGACTCACCTTGACACCAGTTTACCAACCAGTCAGTCCCCAAGTTGCCCAGTTTTGCAACGAACAAGCGTCTGACCCGGCAGCCTTGAGGCTGTGCCGTCGAGCAAGCGCTCTCGAGTGAGGCAAAATAGCTCTGGTGCTGCTGGCAGCCGCGCTCGCTCTTTTAAGCATGTGCATAAGCCGCAGAATGCATTTCGTATTAGCCCGTGGGTGCTGCGAGGGAGTTCTACATACCGTACCACCGGACAGGCTGGCAACGGCACACTGAGACAGCACACCATACCACATCACATAACGTTGGCAGCCTCCTCCTCAGCCGTCCTTCGTCCAGCCAATCACGGCCTGTGATTCCGCTGTGGCCCCCAAGTTGCGGAGGGAGCCATCCCCTGCCGACGTGGTACGCGGGAGGGAGGATGCATATTCCATGCGGACTAGCGTCCGACTAGCATGAGAATGACTGCCGGTTGGCAGAGTTCGATTCGGTGCGAAGGCTGCTGCTAGGGATGTCGTGGGCGGATGTCCGTCTAAATAGAAAGACGGGAAGCAAGGCAGAATGGAAGGATCGTGGACCTAGTCGATGAGTCGTCTTATTCCCTGCGTCCGTCAATATCTCCAAGTATATAAACGCTCTCGACCCAAGCGAGTTCATCTCATCTCCTCTCAGTTATCCTCCTCTCTCACGGCTTAACCACCACCCTCTCGCCTTACAGCCTCATCACTTCAGTTTACCCCCTCCTAGGATATCACTCCTCCCCATTTACTGCCTTACACATCCTCGTATCAACCCCCCTCTCTTTCTCCAGACTCTTCCCGAGAGCCTTCCGTAAACAATGCATCTCCTCACCACAGCCCTCACCACACTCCTCGCCGCCAGTTTCACGGCCACACCAGCCGCCGTGCTTGCGATGCCCATGCCTATACCCGCCGAGATCCAGCCAACCTCCGTGACCATCAAGCTCACAGACAACATCGGTCAAGCCTGGTGGGGAGATTTCCCCTTCGACACTGCCGTGCCACTACTCCAGGCCCCCGGCATCGTCCCCGGCACGGTATTCAAGGAGGCTTTCGTGACGTCAGAAACGCCGTATGCCTACTGCGACGTCAACCTGGCAGGCATCATCGGCGCCACCATCACCCAGAAGCTGACGTCCCCCGAGGTTCGTATACACACCCGACCCGACCCGACTTGACGATCCGGCACCCAGTCTCAGCTACCTTAGGTGGTCAGTCTTGAGGAGAGAACAAGTGTCTCACAAGTGTCTCTGAGTGGAAGGGCATTAGCTGACTGTTACGGAATAGAACCACATATATATCACACCAGAGTCGACACCTGACCAGATAGAGATCCAGTGCTTCGCAATGCCCAAGGTATCGCCCTTGTTCGGCTGGGGTGCTAGAGTCCGAGTTGGTGGGACTGCCTGAAACCAAACCGGGGAGGACGTATAGTTGAGTGACTGCTAAGTATGGATAGTAGGCAAGGAAGCAAGCAAGCCCTCCTCGCGCCTAGTTGAGGCACGAAGGAGGCAGAATGGTCTTAGTACCCATGCATTAGGAGGAGGGACCCGGAGTCAAGGACAAAAAAAACAGATTGTCGGTATTGCAGAGACATTGATGACGGGCTTGAACATATGATGGTGCACCCTCTTTCACCTCAGCATTTGGCATTTTGTATCTATTAGCGTTGCATTCATAGAAAAGAGATGACGGAGGCCGCATGGCATGTCAGTCGAGGTGGTCATTGCGAACTTGTATAAATCACCTCTAATCCTTCCGTTAAAAGCACAGGACGACGAAAACACCAACATCACTCACCACCAGCTCAAGCGCCGTCCCGAAGGCCAGCATACCAGCCAGCTGGTACTTAACAACTGCAGAATGGCCCCTCCAAACGCGTTCAGTAGCGATTATCCTCGTCCCTTGGCACTATATGCGAGAAACACGCCAGGCGCCATCCCCCCGACGATCCCTCTCGAACCTCGCCCTTCTCCTTCTCATTGTCCTTCTCCTCCCCCTCCTCCTTTTTCGTCTCCGTCTCCCCAGCACCGCTGGCCGCCGCGGTCGCCCCGGCGACCGGCGGCGGCAGCGCGTCAGGCACGCGGTCATCCCACGACTTGAAGAAGACCTGCTTCCGCACCCTCAGCTGGTAGTGGAGGCCCATCCGGACCACGAAGGTGATCTCGCTAAGCCGAGACCGCGTCGGGCTGCTAATGCCGGCTCGAGCCCGAGCCGTCGCCGTGAAGCGCGCCGCGAAGCGCACCGCGATCTCGTGGGACCGGAAGATCGAGGCCGCCCACTTGGGAGGGGGCGTTTTTGGAACCCTGCTGTAGTTCGGGTGTGCGGGTAGGAGGTCCACGTAGAGGAAGACGGTCTTGAGGTGGAGGAAACGGTTGAGAAACTCGAGGAGAGCTTCCTGTTTGTTATACGTGTAAAGGTTCAGGATTGGGTTGAGAAGTCAGCAAAACCAAACTAGAGGAAGAAGAGACGAGCTCAGTAGTAGAGAGAAGTGTCACGGGCTTTGGCAATGGTGAAGAAGTGAAACCGAACGCACCTCCTTGCCGTGATCACTGCATGTTATCGCAATGTGCTCTAGTGTTGTTGGGGATCTAATACCCTTCAACAACTGTCCGGAGAAGTGAGTGGAGAGGTCGCATGGCATGAGGCGCAGCCGCCGCAACGGGAGGGCGAGGGCATGCGGCGCCAGATCTGGGTTCCCCGTGTCAGTCAAGAGTTCAAGCAATGCTCCCGGGTTCGAGGACTGGAGATGCGTGGCCAGGTGCAAGACATCCGTGGTCAAGGTGGTCGCCTCGAGGCTCGACAGTCGGGTCGCGCCGTAGAAGCAGTTCGCGGCGGGGTCGAACTCGAACTTGAACGTCCAGTGGCTTTTGGGGCTGGCGAACACATCGGCCGGGGTCCGGTTGAGCAGCCGGAGCCGCCGCAGGACGGACAGGTCGGTGAGCGAGCTGAAGTCGGCTACGGCGTATTCGTCGACGGCCAGCGTGTGCAGCTGAAGGAGCGGCTGGCCGGGCCTGTGCGTGCCGCCTTCGCCCGTATCGGAGGTCAGCTTCCAGGTGACGATGGAGAGAAGCTGCGCCCAGAAGTTTCGGCTGCCTTCTACGAGGATCCGGCTGGATACTTCACCCTTGCTGCGCACGCCGTAGCGGGTGTGCGGGCGGCTGTAAATCTCGAGAACCTGCAAGCCCCGCGAAGCCATAAGCAGCTCCGCAATGGCTGGGGCATGCTGGAAGGCGGAGCCGGCCAGGGTGAGCCGCCGAAGGTTCTGCACCCCGGCAAGGAAATTTCCGGCCCACTCCGGGAAGTGCTGGAGCATACGGTCCGATTGACCGGGCTTAGCGCCATGCTGCTGGAGAACTAGACAAGAGAGGATTGTAGACCCTCTGGCTTTCAGTTTGCCCAGGAATTTCCTCCGTCCATGTCTGACTCACACAACTCACAGAGAAGCAGCCAGTGCGTTAGCAAGCAACAAAAACAAAAAAACAACAGAAGCAGCAGCAGCATCAACAGGCCATGAAGATTCTATCTTGAACCGGTGGAGAATGTGCCCTCACTTGTTCATGTTGATAGGCAACGAGCAGTTCGCCTTGGACCTCATGGCCAAATCGAGCTCCAGCGAGACCAGGTGCTCTTCGAAGTTGGTGGCCAGGAGAAACTCCCAGTCACACCGCTTCCGCTTCCCCTCCGCCGGCCACCTGAAGCGGAGGCTCCGCCGCAGGATCGGCTCGAAGACCTCGAGGAAGCGGCGGGACACCAGACACAGGGCTAGAAGCTCGTGGGGTAGGAGATACGCCGCGACGAGGTCGTAGATGTCGAACGGGACGGTCGAGAAGCCGGTGCCACGGCGGTCACTGATGGTGATGCGTTCAACACCCCGCTCCAGCCCTGGCGCTGCTGTTGATGTGTCGCCGGCCATATTGTTGTTCGAACTCGGAAATTGTTCAGAAAGAGAACAGCAAAATGACGAACAAAAATATGTTCCGGCTGCCGCCCGCAGCTTTGCCAGGAGACCACAAGCAACAATCAAGTGGAGGGAGTATGGCAGCCTGATTGTCTTCTGAGTAACCTAGGTCAAGAGTCACAATGAGGGGCATCGCACTCGAGGAGCATGCAGCCAGCGCTTGCTAGCTGGATGCTTTGAACGGAACCCGGAGAGCTGGGGACAGCTGCGAGCCACCGCTGCTGCCTGAGGATTTCAGCCAGCCCGACATCGATGGACAAGTGAAAGTCCGCTGGCGCGGCAAGTCCGAGCATCTCCAACTTACCAGACCTTTTCACCAAACCTCTGGATCTCCTGTCATTTTCGACGCATCTCCAATGTATGAGAAGATAAATTTGACATTCGGATGCTATGTTGGAATTCGGTTAAAAGATAGAAGTAACTTACCGTACCATTGATGGGTCCATGGGGCCACGCCGCCTGGAGCCTCCAAACCCTCAGTGGGGAGTAGCCTGCTAAGAAAGATGTGGCCCAAGCTCCTCAGAGCTCTACGACCACTTTTGGCCCGTGCGTTTTCCTCGCCCACCGACGTCATCAACCGCAATTCTCCATCGACCATCGAGAGCATATGGCCATAGGACGACGGAAGTGGTGTCTAGCCTGGGACATTATGGCCTGACTGTTCTCAGTCCTTTCTATGGTAGACGAATCTGTGAACGAACTAAGTTGGCGCAGCCTTCCTCATTCCTCGTCAAGTACCTCGACACTGCCTGCAGCAATGGCCCCAATGGCCGCTTGCTCAGTGAAGCAGGCAGATTCATCCCAGCAGGGCAACAGGGCACTGGAGAAGATGCAGCCAGGGACCCCGCTCGGACATGCAGCACACCAAGAGACGGGGGAGATGTGCCTTTCTCATGCAGCCTGTCCTTCCCATCCCATCCAAAATCCTTCTCCAAAAATGTTCTACTCCCTCTCTGGTCAACCAATAGCTTGTCAGTCTACCGTGTCAGTCCCCCAAACTTCACTCGAGGGGAGGGTGGTGAGACTTTAGAATCGGCCGGTCGTGGTTGGCCCCTTTCCGCTAGACGGGCTCCGCACCACCACTACGAAAGCTCCAATAAGTCGAACAGCTCAGGTAGGACTAGGTGCCAACCTACTTCCCAAAGTATAAGAAGCAGCTTCTTCCATGTCCGGTGCATGCTGCTCCCTTCATATTTGCGGGGTCGACCATGACGGAAAGCGAAGGCTTATTATTGCCCTGGACTTGTCTCGTGATAAACATGGCTGGGATTGGACATTGGCGATCCACGGGTCACACCTGGGGGTGATCACCATCGGGCATGTAGCTGCTACCGATTGCTATCACGCTGCGAGTGGTTTTGTTGTACTCACCTGTCCCCCATTAAGGACCCTAGTCGAGGACCGGGCAGGCACCTCCCTCCCTCGCCTTCCTCCCTCCCTACCTCCATCTCGCTCTTCGCTCTTAGTTACATGGTGCGTGCCGTCCTCCGTCTGGAACCAGATCGACAGCCATTCGCTCCCGTCGTTGCTTCTACTTTCCCCTTCCCCTCATCCCAGCCCGCCCCCTATGTTAGCTTCGATTCGTCCTCCCAAGGCAAAACGTCACCAGGTGATCAGTATTTGGAGCCGTACATCGTACGAGCTAGCCGCTCAAGGAGATATCGGATGTGCCGATCGAGTACAGCTAGTAGTGTAGAAGTGTTAGACAGGATGCGTATTCTATAGGAGTCGGCACCATACTCCCTGGTAGGTACCACGTACCCACGTAGGTACAGGTACCGCCTTGCTCCTTTGCTCGTAGGCCCGTCGGACCAGTCTAGATCAGGCGAACGAACTCCTTTATAATCAGTGCTTCTACCCCGCTCGCTCTCTAGCTGTATATCATTCCCGCCCATCTCTTCAGACGCCCTTTTACCTTACCTCTTACTCTCCTCTCAACTTCCTCATCGTATCTGAGACCGAACCCATCAATAAGACGAAAATTGTCCCGCTGCTCTATCAAAAACCAAGCTCCCTCAACTCATCTCGGAAGGAAAGCTATCGTCCACAATGGACTCGAGCGCAGGAAACACCGCCCGTGAGCGAAGTGTCTCGATGTCGTCGGCCGGTTCTCCTCCCCGACGTGTAAGCAAGCACATGACTGACCCCAGCCCTTGTCTCCCTCCAGCCCCCGGCTGGACTCACCTCCTGACCGAGGTCCGGTACTGGTGGAATCTTGTATCCGGTAGAATTGGGGACAAAAAGCACTGACTGTCGATGCCGCAACGCCCACAGAGCTCAACCGGCCTCTTCGCCTCCCTGCAGGACCAGAAGCGCTCCAATGACCCTGTCCAGATGGCCAGACGACAGAGCCTCCAGGATCAGCGGCCGAAGCCTGGCTTCATTGGCAAGATGTGGAACAAGTAAGTTCACATGCGTCCTTTAGTAGTCTCTCTCGTCTCCATGTGTCTGTCGTGGTGGATAACCCCCCTGGCAAGACTGCGTGATTGTGTTCGCGGCTGATCAATGCCTTTTCACCACAGCTGGGTCTATGGCCCGACCAACCCGCCTAAATAAGGCTTGCTCTGGTCCGCTGCCATGTTGCAATCTGGAGAGGGGAATTGCCGTGGTACAATGATGATCAGCAGTAGAGGTAAACCTATGCCGCCTACCTACTCTCTACTGCCTTAGGCGAATTGCTTAGATGGAACGTCGGAGCTTGGACACTTCTCGGAGTGTGTAAGATTGCATGTCTCTCTGTTCTTAACTCTTTCTTTCATCTGACTTATGGATCGTGATTTGTCTTGTTAGCTCGTGTGAAGATTTGACCTACCTCGAGAACCTACTGTGATCCTCTCTACACGACATTGATGATTGGACTGTTCATCATTCTGGAGAAAAAAAATACAACGTTCCTGTGTCAGTAGACGGAAATCATGTTTGTACTCGGATGTGGCGAGCGGCTATGTCGAGGAGCCCGGGTAGATCGTGTTCTGTGCAAGATAAGTCGGTCAGCCTACTACTTCGTAATCATGGGAATAGAACGATATGGGTTATGGATGGTCGACAGCCCTGGGATGGGGCGGCGGCAGACGGGCCTGTCGTGCGCCGGTTTGGAGGAAGGATTACAGTCTAGGATGGAGGGCAGAGGCACAGAATTGGGTCACAAGTAGGCCGGGGCGATCAGAGACTAATACAAAAGGTGAGGGTCGCAGGCACCATCATGCAATGCGTACTGGGATAAGTGTGTACGGTCGAGGGATCGGAGCGGACGAGAGGGAGAAGGAGAGAGGTAGGTGAAAGATGGAAAGAGCGAGTGTTATTAGTAAGGAGGATCTTAAGATGAACCCTGCCCATCATGTGCTATAGTCATGCCTCGTGACGTGGACCAAATCCCTCCCGAAAAGAACGCAACAACGTTGTCATGCTAGGTAAGACGAGGGGGCAGGCTGGCGAGGTTAGGTTAGGTGAGGTAGGTATGGAAAGTGCTGAGGCTGGGAGGTCGTAGATGATGTGCTTTTACTCCTCTCGGAAAACGCAGACCGTAAAGATCCCCCTTGTCCCAAAATAAAAAGCAGTAAAGAGATAACCCCAACTTCCAGCAGAAAAGAATAAGACAGGTTAAGGAAAAAGAAAAAAAAGAGGCGAAAAAGTGATACGAGGAAATGGTATCCGGGGTCGGTGTGTCGAGGGCCAGGAGGGTCAGGCCACCGCACTGACGCATCATACCGGTCACGAACTGGGCGACAAGCTCCCTGGGCTGCGGTCGAAGCACTACGCTGTCGAATTCAGTGGCAGAGTGAGGTGGAAATGTAGTTGGCAGATGGTCGAGGGCTCCGCCGCAGGACTGCCACCTTTCTAGATGCGGTGCTTCTCGGTTTCTGCGTGGTTACGTGCCGGGGGGTGGGATGTTAGCGACTGTGTTCAAAACCATGGCGATGCAGAGAGAAGCGGCGAGAGAGTCCAGCAAGTTGGGAGAGCTCACCGAGTCGAGAGTACAGCAGGTACAGCGCCATACGGTTGCACTCCTCAGTACCAGTGATCGTGACCAGACGCTCATTGCTGTTGTCCTGGGGCTCGTTGATCTTGATGACACTGTTGCTGATCTGGCGGATCTCGTTGATCTTGGAGCCACCCTTGCCGATAATGGCGCCGACCATGTCGTTAGGGATGTAGATCTGCTGCGTAAGCGACTGGCCGCCGACGGGGCCGCCCATGGGCATGCCAGGCTGCTGCGGAGCGCCATGAGGCTGAGGGCCAGCATGGGGACCGGCGTGATGCGATGGCACCTGGGGGCCGTATCCGGCCGCCTGCGCTCCATAAGGGACAGGAACCGCTGGGTTCGGGTGCTGCGGGTGCGGGTTATACTGCTGCGAGTACGGGTTGGGCGGCGGCTGGGGCATGTGGCTAGGCCGCTGCTCCTGACGACGGGCATAATTCTCACGGTTGCCGAAGTTACCGCCGGCCGGCTGCGGCAGATAAGGGACGACCTGCATTCCACCGGGGACTGAGCCGACAGGGCCTCCCGCCCGGGTGGCGTAGGCAGACGCAGACGGACCGCCGAAACGGTCGTTGAGCTGCTCCAGTAGAGTGCTACCAACGTAATACGTGGCAATGTGCACGGCGTCAGCGACACCCATGACGACGAGGGAGCGCTCTGACGACTGCGGGAGGCACGAGTCGGACGCGTTCAAGCGGGCGCCGGACGCCTCCTGGATCTCCTTGATCCGAGCGCCGCCCTTGCCGATGATCGAGCCGATGAGAATGTGCGGGATAAGCAGACGGAGTGGATAAGTCTTCGAGTGAGAGTTTGACGGCTCCGAGAGGGGCTCGTTGTTGAGCGTACGGATGATGAGACCGAAAGCCTGTGCGTTGCATGGTCACGTCGGTTAGAAAAACGGCACGGCTTATGGGACAAGGGAAAAAAAAGGTAATGATGAGAGAGGTCTCTAACCTTGGCAACTGAGTCGACGATACCGCTGACAGTGAGGATGCGCTCGACAGCGCCCTTCTGGTAATCGCTCACGGTGCACTTGGCGCTGGAGAGTTGGCGGATCTTGGAAACGTTCTCGCCACCCTTGCCAATGATGGTCGCCGCCTCGGGGCTGGAGATGACGGCACGGATATGGATCCAGGCGGTTTCGTCGTGCGAGTTGGCGCTTCCTGTCGCAGCTTGCGCGCCGGCGCCGCTGGCGGTGCTGGTGATAGGCTTGGATTCGGGAGCATCGGGAACGGACGTGTCGCCCTGCTCGTCCTTGGTAGCCTCGGTCTTCTCGCCGTTGGTCTTGGTCGTGGCGCCGTTCGAGTCGGGAGCAGCGGCGGTCGTGGGGATGGGCGGCAGGCCGTTACCAAGAGCGGCGGGGCTCTCCTCAACCTTCACCTCACCCTCATTCCTGAGAACCTTGTCGAGGGCAGGGCGCTTGGCATCTGGCTGGTCTGAGGTACGAGACGGCGACGACGTCTCGTCGAGAGGACGCTTCGTCTTTGGGGCCGGCGAGGTCGACATGTCGGCTAAATATCAATCTTGTCACGCGAAGGTGTCTTCCGAGATCTGATTGCAGGATCGCAGTGTGCTTAAATGCGATTGATTTAAATCGATTATTTGCGTTTATCTACACCTGGGGGTTTTCGGGAGGAAAACGTGTTTGGTGTAGTGGTAGGCTGAGGCAGGTGCGGATCGGACTGTGGTGGAATGTCGAGCTGGGCAGGTGAGGTCGCGCAGAAAGTCGATGCAGGGAGGAGCTGAGGTCGAGGTTAGGACGAGAGTGCGGGTCTCGATAGTGGTGGTGATGGTGTTGATGGTGGTGATGAGTCTTGAAGAGGACAAGGGTTGGAAGGCTGCTGAGGCCAGACCCAAGTGGACTTCCGCCTCTTCCTGTGCTGTTGCTGGACTCGGGCAGTCTGGAAGGACTCGATGAGAGGTGGCAGGCTTGCAGCACGAGGATTAAATAGATGACGGATGAAGGCGCTGAGTGACCTGGAGGGTGCGCGGGCGAGGTGACTGACGACAGGCAACCTTGGTGGGAAGTGCTGAAGTGCTGGTGGAGGGAGGGCGGAGGACACCAAGCTGCGCACGCGATATCGCCGCCACCAGGTGGTTGTGATTGATAGAGAGGTAGAAGGATTGGTCAACGAGTTGTGAAGTGGAGGGAAGGCAAGAGAAGGTTATGGACACAGGGCCAGCAGAGAACCAATTCTCAAACCTCTCAATTCGCTCGGGATGCTGTCTTGCAACAAATCCGCCGCACAAACGCACAGCCTTGGATGCCCTTATTAGTTCCCGTGTTGGCAGGCTGAGGCCTCGACCGAAGCTCTCCACGCCAGTAGCAGAATTTTCCGGCTACGAGGGATCTGTCCTGCGTCAAAGAGGTGCGGCTAGTCCCAAAGCTCGCAGGCACGAGGGCAGAGCAGCGGAGAGAGTTTGACTGGGGGTTTGGCTAATTGAAAGTGAAGGAGGAGGGGACGATCAAGAAGAAGAGATGAATGAAGACGGAGGCAAAGAAAAAATAGAGCGGGAAGAAGGAGGTGGTCTGTGTGTGGGTGGGTGCAGGTGATGCCCGGGAGAACCCCAACCAAGGTCGCAACTTGGAAGAGCTTGGGCGTGGGGAAGGCGATGGGGATGGGGGTGGGGGGATGGAAAAACCGCTGACTGGCTCCTGCTCAGCCGGCCGGATGAAAATGCAGGGAAGGGGCAGTTGAGAAGGGCGAGGAAGAAATCGAGAAGATCTTCAGCGACGACGACCGGAGAAGGGGAACCTCGATGGGGGGATCGAGATGGGGGTTGCCTATTGTCTCGGAGAGGTTTTGGAGATGGCGAAAAAAAAGGTTGCTGAAACTCTGTGTGAGGATCAGTGTTTGTTGGTTGGCTCGGCCAAATCGTGAACTGTGGGGCGTTCTAGCGCTATTTGTTGTGCACTTTTGGCCTAGGAAGGCGGCACGGGCAACGGCAGTTTGCACAAAGAAGTGGGGACCCCAGCGCCCGTTATTACAGACGATAATAGGCCTGGTCGCAGCCGCCTGGATCACAAGAACTCGCACGAGCGCGCTACAGATGGCAGTGAAAGTGCCATTCTCTTCAGCCTGTATTGCGCGTGATCCTGAGGTAATTCACCCATATTGATGACGCGACGCCCTCCAGGAAATTCGAAAAGAACACCATTCTGGGCTTCCCAAGGACCGGGTATCGTCATCGATTGAAGCATGCATGGGATTGTTGATTTCTTTTCCTGGTATTCCGTGCGCGTAGCCATTCTGCAAGCGTTCAGTCCGACCACCTGTCGCACAGCCAAGGGTTTGCCAAAAAGGGCAAGGACAACAAATAAGACCAGAGACAACTATTACGGTCCCGAGCCCAAAGTCCAGATTCCGACCTGAGAATTGAGGGATAGGGAGACAAACAGGAGGTGCTCCATCTTCAACCCAACATTTGAAACAGGCACGAGGCTCTGCTCAAAAAGCCTTTTTTTTTGCCCTCCCTTGCCTGCCGTCTGGCCCTGCGAACCTGCGCGACGGAGAGCCCCTGTCCCGGGCTCAGGAACCCCGGCAGACCGCGATCTTTGTGCAAGCCAAGACCTGGCTGGCGGTCTCACATCGTGGTTGCCTCCCGGATTTGTTTCCGACGGCCATCTCTCCCAGATTGCCCTGTCCCGGCCACTTTTGGCGATTTGGAGGATCCTAAAGAAGTCGAAGAAGGGGTTCCTTGTTTGCTGGACGCGTCAATAACAAGAGCAAACATAACGACACCAAGACACTAGAGTGGAGTCGACACTTTCAGTAATCTTTTTCAGCCGTGCAGAAAAGCTCCAAACATACCAAAATCTTCCACCCCGCGTCATCAACTTCACTACCCGGCATTTGCCCTAGCTCCAGTTGGCCCACGACAAATGGAAAGTATCTCTGCAGCTCGAGGGACGAACGACCACGACCGCCACACGGCGAACGTGAGTCGTTCTCTCAGGGAACTTCAGCGAGCTGTCAAGGAGCACGAGGAGACCTTAAACAGGGTATGTTTCAAATCGGTCCTCTTTCTCGGGGGCCACCATTAAGCTAACTCTATATGCTTTCGATGCCAAGATCCAGGAGACAAATCGGTCTCAGCAGCCCCCGGGAGCAGATGGCGTGGAAGGGACAATAGCCTCCCTGAAGGCCATGACGGAGGGGTATCAGGAGGCGGCTGGGTCGGCGCCGTTTCTGCCCTTCCAGGATTCGGTATTGCCCGCCCTATTGGCAATGCGCAAAACGCAGGAAATGATTGTCGACTCAAGATCGTTTCTGCAATCGCGGACGGCACTGGTTGAAAAGGGGAGGAGACGCCTCGCGGCCGAAGAGGCCAACCTCGAGGATCAACGTGCGCTTCAACAGAGCCTAGAGTCCCGAATCGCGTCGCTCAGGAGCGATTTGGAATCTCGCCAGGCGATGACTACCCGTCAAATCACGCAGGAGCGGCTTGACGAGCTCCGCCTAAAGAAGCGGAACTTCGACAAAGACACGGCGGCGCTCCTGAAGGCGTTCAAAAAGTTCCTGGCCAACCAGCTTGCTCCCCTCCTTGCTGCGGAGGAGCTTGGCGGGCCGGTGGTCGGCGACATTATGGAAGTCGACCCAGATGGTCTCGCAGCAGGCTTCAATTCTCGTGGCGCGGTGAAGAAGCAGAAAGGAGGTAGTGCTGCGGTCAGCTCCGACCGTCGGCAGCAGCGAATCGATCAGATCTGGGGGAGCGCTGAAGATCGTCCGGGGCCGCCCAGGTCCAGGGAAGAGTGGGATGAGACAGCAGCTGCAGGATCTGAAGTCCGCGAGCTCATACAGGAGCTCACGGCCAGCCTCTTGGAGTCTGGGGGAGACAGTTCGGCGGCCTACGTGAGCATCCCGAGGGAAACTGCCGCGGTCAGGTTCTTGGTCCGATCTCGAGTAGCCCAGTTTCACCCGAGGGACGCAACCCGACTACGATTAGTTGACTTTGGGAGGGAACTGGACGATTAGTCCGGCGGTCTGCTGAAGCATCGTGGATCGTGATGCCTGGACATCGTGCTAATCTTCAACAACGTATAAACCTCGGGGTACGGTGCTGCAAATCAGGGGCTTCGAGAGAAGCACCAACTGCAGCTGGTAGACCTTCTACGGCAGCCGCTTCCCTGCTGTAGGGCAAAGGAAAAAACTTCTCCTCCTCTTTTCTCCTTTTCTCCGGCAAGTGGTCAATCAATCTGGGGGCTCAACAACCACTGCTGATCATTCATGCGGGCTTCATCTGCGCGGCACGCAAAGCTAGAGGTTGGAGAAGTTCTAGAACGCACGCCCATGTACGGCTACGTAGTTCGAGAGATATTAGGCTCATACCATCAAGGCTATGATTGTATTGAGTTTTATGATCCTTCCAGAGGGGTATCTTCGCGTGCTTCGTTAGCAGCAAGCCGTCACCAGCCAGCCAGCTCTCGTTCTCGGTTGCCCAACAGTGTGAATACAGTGAGAACACTCGCCCAGCGGCAATTGGCCAATCAGTGAGCGAGACGCGTTCAGAATCCAGCTCTCGCGTCTGGGCGCGTCTGCCCTCACCGCTATCTTCTTCTCGGTGAGCGACTCGCGTGCACTCCTTGGAGGGGTACTACATATAACGCTCCACCTTGCACTGCGACAGAACCATTGTTTCCTCATCCTTCAGCCTTCTTCATATACCCATCATTCTGCCGTTGTCAGTCCGTTAGCGAGGAGTTCCGCCCACCTCCGCCGAGGAGAATGACCACAGATCAGCCTCTCGCCTCCACGACGTCCCCGCCGACGTCACCTCCCCCAAAGCGAGTTAAGGTTGATACCGTGCCCGTCATGGCTGAGAGCGTCCCCGCCCCCGCTGCCGCCGCCACGACTCCGGCTGAGCAGGCGCCGCCACTCTTGATCAAGAAGCTTTCGGACAAGGCCCGCCTGCCGACGCGGGGCAGCGCCTTCGCCGCCGGCTACGACATCTACGCCGCCAAGGAGACCGTGATCCCCGCCCGCGGCAAGGCCCTGGTCGACACCGACATCAGCATCGCCGTGCCTGCCGGGACTTGTAAGTGGACTTTGCTCGAAAACATTTGAGGAGATCAGCTACCTAGGAACCTAAGGTACCTGGCTTCGGTAGCTAGGTGGCTTCAAAGCTAGAATCCCGCACTGACGCAAGAACGCACACACACACACACACACACACACACACAGACGGCCGCATTGCCCCTCGGTCTGGCCTCGCAGCCAAGCACTTCATCGACACCGGCGCGGGCGTTATCGACGCCGACTACCGCGGCCAGGTCAAGGTGCTGCTGTTCAACCACTCCGACGCCGACTTCCCCATCAGCGAGGGCGACCGCGTCGCCCAGCTGGTCATCGAGCGCATCTACACCCCCGAGGTCGTCGAGGTCCAGGAGCTAGAGGAGAGCGTCCGTGGTGCGGGCGGCTTCGGTAGTACCGGTCACAACTGAGCTGCACTCCCGAGCAAACTTATGCCTTTTTGCTTCTCTTTTCCGCAGCCGTGGCAGAGGAAGCCACGCGGGTTAGAAATTTGGGCGAGGGCTGCTCGAGGCGTTTCTTTCATAATGGCAGATCGGAGTTAGGGTCAATACCGAGCCATCTAGGTATCCGCAGGTATCTACCTACCTTTAGACTAGATCTGGGGAAACTCAAGGCGCTACGGCTTGGTTCTCTTGGAATTTTGGCAAAGACTTCGAATACTTCTTGATGATACTGTCAAGGCTGCCTACCTAACCTAGGTAGTCAGTAGTGGTCTATCAATGCTGCGCAAGTCTATCCCGTCCCGCTAAAGCATCGCTCGCCTAGGCCGACAAACACAAGGCCAAGGCACATCTCCCGCCCCTCCAGCAGCCCATTCCAGCAAGCGAAGGCGGCCCTACATCTTCGTCGCCCGTAGCTCCACCTTAGGCCACCGGAGCGAGTCCAGATTCCGCACCAGCCTCAGCTCCGCCGCTCTCGACTGATGCAGCCGCATCTTCTTCTCCCTCTCTTCACCGTCCACATCTTTCCCTTCCGCCGCTAACGCCTCCCGTACCTTCTCCATCTCCTCGTCCATGCTCTCCCACGTCTTCGTCAGGATCTCGTGCATCGTAGCCAGCACCTTCTCTGCCGCCCTCGCGAGCGGCAAGTCTTCCGGGTTGTCCCTGAATCCCCCTCCATCCCCCTCGTCGTCCCCATCTCCGCTGACCCACGACTCTTTGTCCATCAACCCCTTCTCCCCGGACTTGTGCACGGCCTCGCGCATGCGCACGACCATCAGCGCGGCGAACATGTCGCCCGTGCCGCTGAAGTAGCAGTCGATGGCCGGGAAGACGATCTTGAACATGCGGCCTTTCCCCGCGGAGTCGCGCGTCGAGCCGACAACCCACATCGTCGAGGACGGGTGGTCCGGGTGCGGCAGCGACACTGATGTTATCACGACGTGCGGCACGCCGAAGCGGTGGTGCAGCACCTGCACGGCATGTTGCAGCGAGGCGGGATCGACGATCTTGACGTCGGAAAGGACCCTTTGAAGCCATCAAACAGATACAGAAGTCGTTGTCCACCAGTCAGTAGGGAATCAGGACCAAAGCAGGAGTGAAAAAGGGGCTAAAAATTCATCTAGGTTGGTAGGTAGGTAGCTAGGTAAGCAGAAAACTACCACGAGTACGTACTCAGCCTCAAACTGATTCGGCAGAATCAGATCCGCATGCCCAATAAGCGCCTTGTACGCCGGCACGACGTCCTGGGTTACGTACAGCGTCCCGTTGTCGCCCATGACCGGGTCGAGCACCCAGAAGAAGGAGCCCGGGCGGCCGCTGGCCTTCGCGGCGGCCTTCAGCTCGGCACCGATGCGGCCCACGGCCTCGACGGCCGGCGCGCCGGGGATGTAGCCCGACAGCATCATGTCGAAGCCGTCGAGGTAGGACTGCTTGAGGCCGTCCCACAGGTCCGTGATCTCGTCGGCCGAGACCCGCGTGCCCTTCCATTGTTTGTAGCCGGTGTGGTTGCCTAAGGGGAGAAAGAAGATGTACAGACAGGGGCGGCCCGGGAACCGGGTCCACCGCAGGTTGAGGCGATGTTAGATCGTCTTTCACCTGGGCTGGAAGGGCGAGTATGGGAAGAGGTGAGATGGTAAGGTGATATTTGTATATACGTGGCTCAGTGGGAAGATAGACATGTCTATGGGAGTGAGGCAGCTTGGAGCATTAGGGGGAGGATGAAAGAGAACCGACTGAACTGCACTGTGTTTAAGGCTGCCACATCGCAGCCTAGTGACTGCATGGAAAACACGGATATCTTGTTGCCCACGTTCCTATGCAGTATGAGAAGCCAGCCCACCCGTCAACAACATACCCCTTTACCAGGACAGGTAGGGTCAGAGACGGGTGTACGTGATACTCACCCAGAGACAACCTAGTTATTTTTATCAGCCATGTGCATATCTCGCGTATCAGTTACCCAAATAGGAAGACCAGCACATCATCATGCACATGTTCGTGTGGTATGTGTTGGTTGGTTGCCATTAGGTTCTGTCGTTTCTCACTCACATGGCTGGCGACCGCCAAGACGCGGGTCTCGGGGACGGGTAGATCGTTGGACATGACCAACAACGAGGATACAGCTGGAACTCGAAAGAAAACAAACAATGAAAGGAGTGGAGCGAGAAGCGAACGTGAAGAGGAGAGCGTAGTGCCCAGTTTTTGGAGCGAGGGAAATATATATTTGGTAGGTATAGAAACCTGGGAGTCATGTCACCTGGCGCACAATATGACAGACAAAGTGACTGAGCCTCGTGTAACAGAAACGGGGCGTACAACCGGGCTGCTAAAAATATGACTAATACATGGAAAAGGAAAGTGTGCGGTATCGCCGACTCCAACCATGTCGTTGAGAATATTCCGAATGCGCCGCTGCGGTGCCGGAGCGTGGGAGTTGAAAATGCAGTTTATCACTGGGCAAAACAGGGCGCAAGTACTGGAACCCCACCAGCCAGGACACCTAGAACTGACTGGAATGCAAAGTTGCCCCGCTTCACGGGCAGTGATCGGGGTCGAGTCAGCAGGACCTTCTAGGGACGACGACGGCTCCCCCGAGCTTAGTTGCAAAGAGATTAACAGCTTCATTAACCATCATACGCATACAACGTATGTGCATGCTATCCGTCCACCAAGGAAAGCCGCCCGTCCACTTAGACCAGCGGGTCCCAATCATCACAAGCCCTGGCCTTCCCCATGACAGTCGTACTCTAAAAGCCATCGCAGATCCCATCCATTTGTACCCATTCGGCTCCAAGACAGCCACTGCGCCGTGCGAAGGGAATAGAGAGACAGGCAGATACACAGATCGGACAGGTGAAAAACAGCGACGTGATTTTATTTCGTTTCATTTCAGACTTTGTCCCTCTCCTGTTGAAAATGACTCGCAGCGGGTATCATTTCACTCGTCATCGCCAATCTGTTTGAAGTTTTGGTTGTTAGTAGATACAAAGGTAGGTGTGAGTATGAGTGAGAGGAGAAGGAAAGACTTGCCTTAGGGGCAAGGTAGAACCGCAGGTAGCTGCTCCCAGAAAGGTTGTACTCGACCAGCAAAGGCACCTCGGCGGAGAGGCAGATCTTGACCTGGTTCGAGAGAGCGGCGGCCTTGCAGAAGTTAACCAGGTACTTGAGGGAGAAGGTCAGGTTAACGGGCTCCGAGAGCTCGATCTCGATGTTCTCCTGCGGCTTCTCGACGTTGGTGTGGCTGCGGAGGGTGACGGCTCCGCTGCCGATCTCGCCGTTGCAAGAGAATTTGATGCCATCTTTCGAGGCCTCGATGGTGACTGTACCATAGACAGGACGTCGGGGTCAGTAGAAGGACATGCAAACGGTGTGCCACGCCTGACGTTGGCTACCTGCAGAGGAAGAGCAGCAAGAAAGTAAAAGCTCCGATTCCAGACGTACCCGAGTCGGCCATGGCAAGAAGGTCGGTGCAGATGCGGCGGAACTCCGTGCTAGGCATAGTGACGGTGGCCGAATACTCGGTTGGCGGGATGCCCAGGTGCTCCTGGTCGATGTCCATCAACTTGAGGTCGTACTCGCTGATGCGGTCGGTCTCGGACGACTCGAAGCTCAGGTTAAGAGTGTCAGGGGCGTCGTCCGCCTTGAGAGTCAGGATGTCCTCGTTCTGCGCTGCCCGCAGCACCTTGGTCAGGGACGTGAGGTTAACACCCAGCGCGATGTTGCGGTCGCATCGGTATGGCGAGAACGTCTCGGCCTTGAGCAGCATCGACACCAGCGCGACGTGCGAGTTGTCCATCGCCTGCAGCGCGATCCCGGAGTCATTGCAGTCGAAGTTGCAGTCCTGCACCAGGTCCTTGATCGCATCCACCACCTGAAGAAGGAAGAGCAGCCAGTGTTAGCGGTCGCGCCAGCAGAATGAAAGGTGGATGTGGCCTCAGGAGCCTGGAAGCCAAGTCTTGGTTGGATCGAAGTGGACGCGGAGGGAAGCGACGGCGACTGACCTTCTTCAGAATGCTAGCTTGCTCAAGGCGTGCCTCTAACATGTTTGCGGTTGGGTTGTTTGAGTGTGAATGGATTGGGTGGTCTGCGATGATGTTCGTCAGTTTCCTGTTGTTCCTGTTGGAAGAGGGCTTCAATGGAAGGCGGCGTAGAGCGGTGAGAAGCGGGGAGATAGCCCTACAAGAAAACCAATGTATGCGCACAGCAACTGCAGAGGCGAAGACGAGAGTGTGCGGAGGTATGGATGCGTGCAAAAAACCTACTGGGTGACGGGCAGAAAGACGAACGAATGCTGTGCTGCGAAGACGGAATGTGTGCGTTGGTGCAGTCGCAGGGACTTTCTCAGCAGCTGGGTGAGACACGCCTCGACACGGTCCTGGACGCGTTTAATTGCTTTCTGTGTGCACCTGAACGCGGGGCAAAGGCTTGGCATTCACGGTGCCGCTTGCCAGCATGGGTCCAACAGGGGTCGGTCACGTCCTCACGTGAGCAGTCACTCTTAAGCTATCAGGGGCATCATCTTGGAGGACCACCGGCGAATATGAACCAGAGGTTTGTGCTAATGGACCTGAAAGGATGCAATGACGCCCTTCCAATCGTCGAATATCGAATTACAGAGCTAATACTATAGATTATCAGTAAGAGAGGCTTAGGGAAGCGACTTGAAGAAAACGAAGCAAGTAAGAGGCCCTCATATGTGCATGTGGTGACCCAACAATGGCCCGTCCCGCCCTTGTCCAGGTCGAGGAGAGAAAAAAACGCCGTCCTGTCCCAAGTCTATAAGCTGCTGCAAATTCAACCATCATGTTGCGCCGGTCTAATTATTCAACAAAGTGGTCGTCGATATGTAATGTCCAGTTGCGTGGTGATCATCCAAGAAAGAAAAAAAAAGAACAAGCTGGACCCCTCTGTCGCGGGCCATCGCGGGTGTCTGTCGTCGTAAAAATAATGGCCGAGAATCGAAAAGTCGAAGGAAATATGCGTCGCTGTGTGTCGAAACAAAAATACTTATAATGAGGCTCGGCCTGTCGAGGCGCGTTTGCTATGTCGTCTCTCGGGTTTGGCTTTCAAGTTCAGAACTGTTTCCAGCTCGCGTAGCATAAAGCGGCCGGTGTCGGCGCTCTCTCGGGCCTCAGCCCGCTTCTCTCGGTCTGCCTTCATCTTCGCCAACCTCTGCTCTCGCGTCAAGGTGCTGCGTGGCCGTGGCAACGCAACGGCCTCAAATACCTCCTCTACCTCGGGGCTGCTCACGCTAGGAGCCGTGGCTGACGATGAAGGGGACTCGCCGGTCAAGGCCTTCAGAGCGTCCGCGACACTACCATCAGCCTCGTCACCGCTGGAACGGCGGCCACCGGTCAGGGAAATAGTCGGAGACAATAGAAGGCTGCTCATCGATGACAGCCTCTTCTCATTCCGATCGATACCTGAGGTTAGCGCTGCCTTGCCCTCCTCCCAGGTTTGGGTAAGGAGCTTGAGGTCTTGGCCGATGGAGTCGTACTGCGCTAGGAGGTTCGGGCCTAGCTCAGAAACGTCACTGGCCTCATTCAACGATCTGTTCGACTCCTCCCGGAGGAGTGCGAGTTTGGCCTGCAGTCCGCGTATCCCGGCGGACAGCGAGTTCAGCTTCCTCAGCTGGGACCGCCACCTCTCAGTGTTGGGCGAAAGCGGCATCTTAGGAGTGGTGACCACTGGGAACGCTGATGATCATAGGTGTTAATAAAAGTTCATCTCAGATGAGCCGAGAGCGAAGTAAAGAACGGGCTCAACCGTGAGAGGCACAGAAGACTTACTTTCTTCTTCCCTTAGAATAGTGGCAAGACGTTCGTAGCACGCCCTGTTTGTCTCGTTGAGGGCCCTGAGGCCTTCCGCCACCGTAGTCCACCTCATGAAGTCGGAGTTGTCCCCAGGAGCCTCAAGCGCAAGCAAGGTGCACAGAAACATCTTCCGGAGCGTATGGAAGCGAGCGGCCATGATCTTGAAGGTCCGCAGAGATTCTGGGTCGGCAAGTTCCTCCTCGGAGAAGCCCAGCAGGGCATCGGAAAGGTCGAAGTCGCTGATATCGTAAATGTCGTAGTACTTCTCCAGATCGAGCTGCTCCGAGAACGCCTTGACGACGTCGCAAGTCTGAGTGTACTGCGGCACACACTCTTCGAAGCAGATCCTCAAGGCCTTACGGAGCCGACGGCAGCGCCGCGACTGGCTTCGCTCGTCCATGCGGCTGACCGGCGGCAGAGGAACGCTTCTAATGCAAGGCAAATCAAGTATGTGAGGTCAGCATTCTATCGGAAGGGGTCCACCGCAGTGCGTCGTGCAAATTCCAGGTCTAGGATGTGGCGTGGCATGACGTGCTTACATTCTATATCCGCGAGAGACAAGTTCCACCTCCTGCGTCAGAGCAACAGCAGCACTCATAGCGCTGTCGAAGTCCTGAGACGTTGACACAAAGTTCGTGACTTCGGCCAAGGCATATTCTCGGACGTACTGCAGCCATCGTCTCCTGATATAGGCATGCCCGAGGCCCGCTGTGGCAAAAAGCAGGACTAATACGACGAAAAGTCGCTTTTTCGTAACGTGTGAGAATCCTCCATTGGCCAACCAACTAAGCGACCACGCAATCACGACGGCCCCGGCTATTGTGACGAGAAGGCCTGGATTCGAAACCTGGGTGCCTCCGGCGCTTGGTTCCTGCGGAGGCGTAGAAGATGGACGAGGGTGCGTATGGTGGGAGCCGAGGATGGACTGGCCGCTGAGCAGTTGGGATGCGACGATGGTGTACCGGAACTGCTCAATGAACTTGGCATTGTCTCGGCGGTCTATCCGAGATGAGAGGGCTTCCTAGAAGTTCCACGCCACCCATAGTTAGCACACTTGGTCGTGAACCTCGCGACATGTACGCAGTGCACGACCGTCGAGTTTGATCGTTTGATCTCTGGGCGCATTACCGAGTATCTGCGGCGAAAGGAAGAAGACTGCGAGCGGCCGGACGGTATGTCGACTCGGAGGGGGTCTGGCTTGTGACTGCGAAATCGTTTGTTCACCAGAGGCCTCCCGCTCGGGGCAAAGGACGGAGTCGGAGGACTAGGCGGAGGCGTATCGACGGCATTTTGATCGACTTCGACGGGGGGCGTCCAGCTTCGCTTGGGCTGTTCCTCGCCGTCATCTAGAGGCGCGCGGAGCGTTGTTAGAATCGACTGCAATAACATCTTTGCATGTCGGTCGGGATAGCAAAAGCTAGGTAGGCTCTCGATACGAGGACATCAAGTGAGGAGGAGGGAGAGGTCGCAAGGGCAGAGGACTTACCATTGAGATACGCGGCCAGAGGAGACTGGTCAAATATAACGGTCTCCATGTAGAGTGAAGAAGACGAAGAGGAGCGAAGTGTTTCGACAGGGAAGCACATCCATCTGGTGTCTGGTCGTGCAGAGACAAGCCTCTCCTTTGTAAGCGAAAGCTGGGGAATACGTCACAACAAAGTCCTTCCCTCGGCGGAAGGAGCGAGTCGCAGGGCGCAAAGAGGACTACGGGACGGCGGCGGCGGCGAGGACAACGATGGGCGATGACGGGGTAGTCCGGAGCTTGCAGTTGCACACGACAGCTTGAACGGCGGAGGAAGAGAGGGGGGTATGCCGGCGGAGGACAGGTACGACTCTATAAACATTAAATTTTCGGAGGCCGATAAAATTAGAGGAGCCCCTTGTTGAAACCCATCGTCATCGGCCACGGGTAGGAAAAAGGAGTCGCAAACGACGCGCGGAGATATTGAAAAGTTGGAGGTATATTTGGCCAAGACAAGGGACGACCCTGGGCCACGGGGATCGCCTTGAGAACTGCTCTGGGCGTTCGCACGTGTCCGCAAATCTGCGATGGATTATGCCGGGGTGGGGGGGCCATTTTGCAGGGACTCGGGAAATGACTGCCACCTGGGAGATAACAAAAATACTGGGGTCCGTCACCGTAGGGCGCTAAGAGCTGCGCCGCTTGCAACACTAACTCACCTGTGTCAGCCGCCCGCAGCAGCTTGAGCTCACCACGCAGATCTTCACCGAGAGCTAAGGCCAACAAGCGCCGACGCAACTGTCAACCGAATCAACGACGACCCCGAAATCCCCTGTCAACTGACCTCAAAGCTCTTAAGCTTATACTCCACTCCGCCGGCCGCAATCCCGGCCGATTACTCCTGGCTCCTGCGAAATCCGGAGAGACCACACAGAGTCGCAAGAATGCCTTCAGAACGAGACTTCCAGATCGCGCCGATCGTGCAAGAATCGGTCGTGCACAACACAAAGGTCTGTGTCTCATCGACTTACTCCCCTACCCATTTCTCCGTAGCCTGTGAAGCCACGCGTGGCTTCCTCAACGTACCGCTCGCTTGTCTGCGACGCGACTTTGGACGCCACCCTTCCCCTTTACTTGACCGTACCCATCTCCCTACTCACTCCTCAGTCAGCTAACCACCTTTGGAACGGCATCCACCACCGAGTGCAGATCCTCTCCAACGTCCAGACCCTCACCGCATCACTATTCGGCGTCGGCGCGGGTATTCTCGGCCTGGAGTCCTACAGCGGCTTCCTCTTCTACCTCGCCTTCAGCTTCCTCTCGACCGCCCTGTTCTACGCGTTCCGCGTGGCCCCGTCGTCGCTGTCCGCTGGCAAGGCGCCATTAGACACGAGCCGGTACTTCAGGGGGCCGTGGGAGCTCTGGACGAGTGGCCTGGGCAACGGGCTGGCGGGATTCATACTCACCTGGACACTGTTCTACGGCCTAGTGAGGGCGTAAGGGAGCAGACGGGCAATCTAAGAGGGGAGGAAGGGAAACTGTTCCTCTGGGTATCTGTCATGGCATTGCTAGGAGTTTCGGCGTTGGAACTGAATACGAATGTGCCATATTGCTGGATTTGCCGGGTATTCTCTGGTCATCTCTCTATTGCTACCATTCTGGTGCTAGTGCTGGCAATATCCCGAGCACCGAGCACACATCGACATCACCCCTGATCACGCGCATGCCACTCGGAAAGATTGCTCGAGGCTATTGGCACATAAGAATGAGGCCCTGCTCAAACTCCAACCACGATGTGATCTGAATGCCTAAGTACCTCCTACGCTATAAGGCGTCCTTCGATGTCAGCGTTCCAGGTGGTCCCCCTAGAGTAGTCACAGAAGGATACTGCCGCGTCGAGGAGCATGCTATCCTTTGGATCCTCTAAAACGCCATGACGGACGAGGCACCGCATCGTGGCATATCACAAAGTCGGGACGAATGACATCCACAATTTGTGATATTTCCACCTCGGCACTCGATTCAACCAACGGCTGCAAGACAGCAAGCAAGTGCTAATCCGCCACAAAAGTGACGGCGGTCGTCTGAGGCTTACTCTACCACTTCCACACGCATGAAGTAGACGGTTCGTCGAAATACAGATTGTCCGTCTTCGCCATCATCATCCACAAGCATCTCAAGGTATCGTCTTGTCGCACCTGCAACGTCTTGAGCGTCCATCTAATTCCCCTCCAGTACTTATGGTAAACTCGGCGAGGCTAGTCGAAGGGCAACCAGTTCCATTACAACCACGCCTCTAATCCTTTTGGCGACCATGGCTGATCATAGAAGTCGTACAGCATAAACTCTACCAAATGATGCACGCACTACCCTTCAGAGATGCTTGGGGCGGTAGTACCGCCGGCTGCCGATAACATACAGCGAGCCATCGATAGCACGCTAGAAGTGAGGGCCAAAACCGCGGTGTTGAAGTAGTCATTGAATTCCTTGGTGATCAACGGGAGGAGCTCGTTGGGGAGTCTTATAAGGGAAGGCATGCTGCAAATGTTTTTGTTGTGAGTAAAGATATAGCAGATGGCGGACACGTCGGTGTGGCTTGCAAGGAGGAGACTCCACCATATTTATTCGCAAAGGTTAAATTTAGTCTAGGAGGTTTACTGAAGCTGGCAGTTCGGTGTCTCGAAGAGCCGAGAGCTGACAAGGGAGACGTAGGAGAGTAATAAAGGTAAAGACAGTGTGATAGGAATAGAGTATTTGATCAAGAGACTGTGTACCGCCTAAACCTGAAGACGGCAGCGTCGGGTTGATAGAACTTGGACAAGCAGAGGAGAGGGCTGTTTGGTGAAATATCAGACAAGGCGTGTGCTTCAAACCTGTGCCATCCGGGATAGCTGGACGGCAGCGTGCAGCTGAAGCGCTACGAGCAACCCAGGTCGAAATCCATATTCAATTTGTGTGACGGCGTTATCCAAGGGCGGCCTTGGGGGCAGACTCGTATGGCTATAGTTTCTCTCTCTGCTGCCGAAGGTCTTTGGCCATGTCGGTGGAGGCAACGCAGATGAGGGTCTAGGAAATGTACCGAGATGGTTGAAGGTGAACCACCCAGAGAGCGAAAACAGAAGATCACGTTTCCGGAGGCAAGAATTGCTTTCCCGGTTTCACGGTGGAATTCCAGTGATAGCCAGAAATGCTTCTTCCATCATCAGATTCCATCCTCAGAATACCTTTCTCAGTTCTAAACAAGCTCTCCATCCCGACTGGATTGGACTCGATGATCTCCCGGTCATTTGTAACTAGACCCACCCACGGGACTGGGATCCACACCTGCAGCCTTGGCTTATCGGCTCTTTGTTTTTACGCACCGAGATAAGCAACTTCGAGGTCGCGATAAGGCTGAGTGGGGCTGCTGATTCGTTGTGGAGAAGCCTGCTGCGTGACTTCACTGCTTCTCTCCGAAACAAGGCGACACCTTGGAAGGCCATCATCGAATCCACCTTGACAAGCACCCACCAGAGCCGCCTGCGAACGCCGGGCGCGTTGGGCTTCGACTACGCGACCTGGTGCTTCCGATGCGCACCTAAGACTGTCTTCCTCGGGCTGCCCCATTGAAAGACACGCTACGGCTTTGTGAGAACTAAGTTCGATTCGCAGACCGCAGAACTGCTGCAGCTTCCCGACCCGCCCTTACCGTCAAAACCACCGGAAACCCACCAACTGCTGCGTGCACGCGCACACACGCCCAACACCATGCCGGACGGCGGGCGCAAGAACCCAGCGTCCTCACCTCCTCTCCACAACGCGACTGGTAACAAAAAGTCCGGCGGTGCCAAGAACGCTGCTGCAGGCGAGGAAACCACGATCAAGGTCGCGTCCAAGAAGGAGAGCAAGGCCAAGGCAAATGGCACCATAAAGCTCAAGAAGGCGGCGCCGAAGCATAGCAACCCAGGCAACTGGCAGGATGGTGGTGTCATCGACGACGAGAAGAAATCAAAGGGCGCTGCTGCCGCCGCCGCCGCAACCGTCGCCGCGGCCTCTACTAAACCCGGGAGCAGCATCACAGCCCCATCGCCCGGACCTGTCGTCAACCAGCTCGACGACGGTGCTCGCGAGACGTTCGCCACGGGCTGGCCGCTAGAAGATGCGCCGGTGCTGCAAGTGTGCAAGCACTGTAAGAAAAGTATCTTGTCCACAGCAGCAAAGGCGCATGTCGCGGCGTGTCTGAAGCTCAAGAAGGAGAAGGCACAGAAGAAGAAGGAGGCGCGTGAGGCACGCGAGCGTGCGAAGGACGCACCAGCTTCAGGGCCCGCCCGAAAAGGGGACGATGATGGCAGGGCCGGTAGCGCTACTGTCGGCAGGGCTGGGGCCGATGATGATAGTGACGACGATGATGCCGACCCCCCCAAGCCATCTGTCACAGCTAGCGGCAAGGCTGCGGGCAAGGCTGCCGCAGGAGCTGGTGGTGGAGCGGGAAAGAAAGCCGAAGCCGGCGGAGCGGGCGGGGCCGGCGGAGAAGCGAAGGGCAAGAAGCGAAAGGCCGAGGCGGAACCGGAAGGCAAAGCGCCACCCAAGGCGAAGAAGAAGAAGGATGAACCCAAGGCGAAAGCGGCCAAGCCAAAGGGGCCTGTCGACGTCGAGCGCCAGTGTGGTGTCATCACTCCCAGCGGCCAGCCTTGTGCCAGGTCGCTGACCTGCAAGACTCATAGTATGGGTGCCAAGCGAGCCGTACCCGGGCGGTCACTACCTTACGACATGCTTCTGGCAGCGTACCAGAAAAAGAACCAGGCCAAGCAGCAGAGTAAGCCTCGTCCCTTTTTCCTTCTTCCTTGCTCGGAGATTGGTTTGAGAGCTTCTTACTGATCTCCATCTACAGAAGCTGCACTGGATGCGAACGCGCCGCTTGAGGAAGACGACGACCCCAACTCGGGGCCCGTTGACTCAGATGAAGAGACGGCAGCAGTAATGTCGGCTCTCGCGCGCTGGAAACCTCAACCCGTAGTCCCACAACCCGTTTTCAACCCGATCAAAAGGCAGTACCAGCTCGCGCGTCTGCACGAACAACTGCAGACCGCCAGCAATGGTGGAAGGGTGAATATCTTCAAGGTGTCCGGCTATGGTGCCCAGAGGCTACCAGAGGGCCACCCAGCCGCGGCGTCCGCTGCCAACAACGCTCAGCCCCAGCATCATCAGCACCAGTCGTTCGTACCGCCACCGCAAATACCAGGGAACAGCATGGGTACACCGACCACAGGACAGATGCAGACGCCGGCTCCGCCAGATCAAGGTAGCGACGATGCCCCAGGCGAGCCAGATCCCGGTGCCGTACTCGTGCCCAACGCGTCGCGGAGGTCGTCGAGTTTCAGCAGCGTGCCACCGCCAGTGCCACCGGGACCCGTCGGACCAGGCCATGTCAACCCTCCCCAAAGACGACCTTCGGTCACGGCAGGACGAGCTTAGAATACTCGCCGCCCGCAGCCGCCACAGACGGCTCCGTCTCCGTCTCCTACCCCATCTTCACCACCTTCTAGTCCTGGTCATTGGCTCCCTTCACAGACGCCGGCCCCTTCTAGACAACGTCCTTCTCAAGTGCCGCTTGCTCAGGTACCTCCTGCTCAGGTGCCACCTACTCAGGCATCTCCACCACAGGCATCTCTGCCTCAGGATTTTCCGCCTCAGGTCTGTCCGCCTCAGATATCTCTGCACCAGGTGTCTCTGCCTCGGGTGCCTCGTCCTCAACTGCCTCCTCAAGTGTCTCCCCAGACGGTCCTTCCGCAAACTGTCGAAAAGACACAGCAACAACAAGAGCACCAGGGTCGGCTCATTATGGTGTCGGATGCTCCATCACCTCGAACACCTCGACTGCCGCCGCCGCGGCCTCAACCACAAACGTTCCCAGTACAGAGCGGTCCACGCATGCATCTGCACTTTCGAATAAGCAAGGGACAACCGAGGCATGCTTTGCAGACCACCCAGGGTGTGCGGGCTTGGCAGGCTATGCAGACCGCGCAGACCATGCAAAACCAGCACGGTTCTTTCGCGCAGGCTGCTTCTCCTCCATGCGGAATGACTTCCCCTCCGCATCCCTCCCCGCGACCATTCCTAACCCCGCCTGGAATGCGAACGACTGCAGCCTTGCCGTCGCAGCTCCAGTCGGATCTGCGCGGCCAAAATCAGTTTTCACCCTCCCCTCCATCTCCGTCTCCCTGCCCTCGGCCCCAACTGGATCAGCAATCCATGACCGCGATGTCTTCACAAGAACTCCTGAACCGCCTCAAATCTGTCCAGGCTCAACACCCACACTTTGTGAGACAAGAGTTCTACCGGTTAATGCAACAACTTTAGGAGCACCAGTGCCTTTCCCGTGGATGACGTGAGATTCTATGAGGAGGCGGAGGAGGAAGAGGATCACCATGTTGGAAGAGGACGAAGAATAAGGACCGATAGACCATGTCATAGGTACTTCTGTCCCCCCATGGCAGATGTCCGTCTATATCATTGCACGCAAGCATTCAAGCGTGCACGGCTTTTCTACCACTCATATTTTTTTTCTCCTATGGTCGACACATGGGAGGTTCGGTTTGTTCTTGCGAGGGAAACTGCGAACACACATCACAGGCAACGATTGTGCTCTTTTTTCGTTTGGCATTTCATCTTTGATCTTTATCCCTTTTCCCCCGCTTGTGGCACTGGTTAACGCTTGGCATGAAGCATGATACCCCTTTCTATTCTAACCTATCACCGGGTTATATTTTATAGGCTAGAGGTACTGCCTACTAGGTATGTACTTTACCTACCAGGTACCCACCTACGCCTGTCGTTCTGTCGTCAGATCCCAGCTAGGTGTGTGTATAGGCAAAATCCTCTCTTTCCAATTTTGACTTTTTGAGTTTCCGTTGTCGTTATGCGATGTCCCTTCTCGTCTATGTTGGTGGCTTTGGTCCCGTGGTTTCGTTTGCGGCGTTGGAATTATCGGATGGATGCCCGGGCATATAGGAACCGAATGATGAGTAGCCACTCTGTGGAACCACACCGGCGTACAGTTGCTAGGATACACCTAGAGCACAAGAGCTTTGAGGATGGGGGGGAGTGTGATGTTCTCCTCTCTGGTCAGGCTTCAGGCGGAGACCTCAACTGGGTACACAACGACCCAACTAGCCGGCATGTACCTAGGCACAGGTACTTAGGTACCTACCTAGGTTGGTTGTTAACAAACTGGTCGGCACAAGTGCAACGTGTTGCCCCTAGTGCATGTTCGGTGGTCGTTGGGCATTGATGACTCGATTTTGACCGCTGTCGTGTTTGCAGCTCCAACCGCTCAAGCAGTCGACAACGAGAGCGATTCGCCGCCCTGCTTAGGTACCTAATGGAAGTAATACTGACAAGTTGCGCTGAAGACATCCGACTTCGAGAGAGGACTGAACCGCCTCCCTTGTGCACTAGCGATTATGATAGCGCGTACTAAACGGGTCGCACCATCAACGGGAACCGTCCGGGTCGAACAACCCAGCCCATTTTTTTCAGGGCGAAACGGAACACGCGCCGTTGCACACTTGGGCGAGGTCTAAATGCCCGACGCAGCTAGACGAACCTGGTTGGTGGTGCTGGATAGGTCGATTTATTTGTGTGGTCTAGGCCCAGCGTTGGGTCCCAGATAGCTCAGTTAGCCGGGCAGGGATCACAGACAGGGGAGGCGGGATGACGTAGTTGACCGAACTCAATGCCTCGCGATGCCCGACCCTCGAGAACCGCCCAAGTACCGGCTGGTATAAACTTCCCAGCTCTAGCATACCCAAAAGCGACGGGAGTGAGCTGTTCCTAAGGGTCTATCTCTATTTTTTCCCCCTCCTGTCAATGATCGGGCGCACAATTTCCTACAAGCCCTCCTATCTATAACATCCAGTGCCCCGCATCTCGCTCTCAGTCACCCTGCCTGCCCCCTTTGCGCCGCCTGGGCAAAGGAGAGAAAGAGAGAGTCCGGCAGAAACTCCTCTGAGGTACCTACCTTCTACCTGCTTATACCTATCACAAAATCAGGAGGTAGACGACAGAAAGTGAAAGGGACCAAAAAGGCAGACGACAGACAAGTCTGCCTAGGTACCTCAGCAACCCAACCACCCAACCATGCGAGCCGGAAACTTCCTCCCGGCCATCGGCCACGCCGCCTCCGGCTCAGTCGGCACCGTCGTCTCAACAGCCGCGACGTACCCGCTCGACCTAGTCAACACAAGACTGAAGGTGCAGCGCTCGCTAGCAACGACAACAACAACAACGGGCGGCGATGCGTCCGCGTCCGCGGCGGAAGACGGCCCCAAAAAGTACACAGGCGTGCTCGACGCGCTCCGCAGCGTCGCCCGCACCGAGGGCGGCATCACCGCACTATACGCCGGCCTAGGCTCGGACCTCGCCAAGTCGGCTGCGGACTCGTTCCTGTTCTTCCTGTTCTACACGTGGTTCCGCGCGCGGCGGCTGCTGTCGTCTACCCGAAGGAGCACCAGGACCGGGAGAAAGCGGTTGGGCGCCGCGGAGGAGCTGGCCGTCGCCGCGGCGGCTGGCGCGTGCGCGCGGCTGCTCACCATGCCGGTCGCGAACGTGGTGGCGAGGATGCAGACGGCGCCGTTGTTGGTGGAAGGAGGGATAACGACGACGAAGAATGCGGGGTCGGGCGAGACGCTGCGGCGGATCTGGCGCGAGAGGGGCGTCGCGGGGTTGTGGGCTGGGTACTCGGCCGCGCTGGTGCTGACGCTGAATCCGAGCATCACGTTTGTGTTGGATAATGCGCTGCACGGGCGGCTTCTGGATCGTGGTGTTGGCGGCCGCGGCCATGGCTATGGCCAGGAGGATCAGGAGGCGGCGGTCGGCGCCGGGGCGACGTTCTTGCTTGCCGCGGTGAGCAAGGCCGTTGCCACGGCTGTGACGTACCCGTTCCAGACCGCCAAGGCGAGATTGCAGGTGTCGCTGCCGGCCTCGCAACCCTTGCCGATCACAGCGCGGGAAGGGGACGGAGTATTGGACAAAGGCAAGGAGAAGGAGGAGGAGCAGGCCGCGGCGGAAGGCGAACAAGTCGGAATTTCTGTAGCTGCCGGGGACGGCGACGGCGACGGTGGGGGGAGATCCAGCGTGGAGACGGCGGTCAGGGATGTGGCCGTGGCCGTGGGCGGCGGCGTGCGCAGTCTCGCGCAGGACAACATCTTCGCGACCGTGGCGGGGATCGCGCGGGCGGAAGGGCCCCGGGCACTCTACGCCGGGCTGAGCGGGGAGCTGCTCAAGGCGTTCTTCGGCCACGGCATCACCATGCTGTCCAAGGACGTGGCGCACCGCTTGTTCGTGTGGCTCTACTTCCTGCTCGCGGAGCTGTGGAGGCGGCAGCGGCGTGGTGTGGCCATGGTCTCCTCGTCAGCGCAGCACTTTGGGTACTCGCAGGTCCGGGCTGGTGGTGGTGGTGGTGGCCGGCAGTTTGGCGGTCCTTGGGGCAGGGCCGGTCAGTCGGCTGGCAGGCAGCTGAAGACTGTCACCCAAGATGTTGTGGAGGTGGTTGTGAATATGCTGGATCACAGCCAGCGGAGGGTGAAGGACCGGTGGTAAGCCGGTTGGTGAGTGCTGTGTGAAAGGCCAAGGGGGCAGGAGGGCATGTCGGCAAGCCACCCCGCTCTGGAGAAAGTCATGTAATACTTTTTGCAAATCAAGCGATCTAATAGTAGATATTGCATAATATGCATCGCTAATACTGAAAATCAGCATTGGAACGCCACGCCATGCTTTTTGACCTGGTTCGCCCCGCCGGCCGAGAACCCTGTGCCCTCGCTTTTGAGCTCGACCAGTCCCGGCCGGATCTTTTCCTTCTCCTTCTCCTTCTCCTTCTTGTCTTTGCTTTTACTATTACTGCTCGATCTCCTGTCCGTGAGGTCGGCGTCACACACGAAGCAGCACAGAGCTTCACCGCCGTCAACCTTCATGAACTGAGCTACGCAGTTCCCGCAGAGGACATGGCCGCACGGCTTGGCCAGCACGGCCTTGGAAGAGTTGCTGAGCACCTTCTTGCACGAAGGACATATCCTTTGCCTCTGTTGCTGCTGCTGCTGTTGTTGTCGCCTGGGCGTCTGCTCCTCATCCCTCGCCACCCCGCCGCTGGGGCCACTGTTGGTCTCTGATGACTCTCCTCCTCCTCCGTCTTCGGTGAAGTTTATAGTGACCAGCTCGCGTAGCGAGTAGAAGTGCGGGCTGTGCTCCTGCGAGCAGGGACACACCGGCTGGGTCTTGACCGCCTTCTTCACCTCGTGGAGGACGTCGTTTTGGTTCGATGTCGGCGTCACTGTCGGCGCCCAGAACGATGGCAACGCGGGTTGGCCTGCGGCCTTCTTTTCGCTGTCGAGCGCCCTTCGCGCCTTGGCTCTGTCCTCGGCCGCTATGCGCTCGAGTTCGTCGTCATCCAGGTCGAACTTGCGTTTATTGCTCTTGGGCGGCTCCTCTCTGCCTTTGTCTCCGTCTCTGTCCCCACCTCCGCCTCCGCCCTCGCCGCGCCCATCTCCTGGAAGAAGAGGAGGCCTCTCGTCTCTGTCCTTGCTCTTCTTTGCGTTCATGTCGAAACCGGCTTGCGTGAGCTCAAACTCCCGAACAGCGCGCTCGTGCGCCTCGGCGTCTTCCAAAGCCTTGAGCTCGCGCGACTCCCGCTCTTCTCTCTCGCGCAGCTTCCCGGCCCGCTTGATCTCCTGCTTCTGCGTGAGGATGTTGCTCAGCGCGCACTCGCGGCAGAAGATGTCGCCCAGCGGACACGCGACGGGATCGATGGCCGCCTCGAGGCAGAGCGAGCAGGACGCGAACGGGAGGAACGACTCGCGATGAAGCCGCGCCGACGACGCGCCCCAGGCCGCCTTGGCGAGAGTCCGTTCGTACGAGGTGAAGACCGCTCGGCTCGTATTCCGCTTGCCTGTTTTGTGTGGGAGAGGGGTGAGGAACAAGTTAGACGTGTGTGCGATCTTGCGGACGGCGACGAGACTTCACACCTGGATGTTCTTGGCTTTTGGTAGGAAAAAGTTCACATACTATGCGCCATTGTCGCCCTTAAATGCCCCAAAAATGCCGACGGAGAGGCACGAAAAAGATAGCTGCTGAATCAAGACGTCCAATCCTCTCTTCATTTTATGGGTGGGCGAACATGAATTGACGAGGTAGAGCGGGAGACCGAGATCAATGAGAGATCAATGATGGATCGCGATGGATGGAAAAAGGCCGTCCTCGGAATGAGGTTGGCGTCAGGGGTGCACGAAGCTGAAAGTGTCAGTGGGTGGGTTCCCGGAGCGCCACACAGCCGCTGCGACCTCTCAATTTAGGCTCTAGCCCGCTCACTACCACGAACTTTACGGCGCTCATCTCGATTCACATTTAGGCCATACCGTTGTCATCAACGAAGACCACCCCCTCGACGACGGGACAGAACTGGACTCATCGCGATACATATTGATGGACTCCTCTTGTGTACAGTCACCGATCGTGTGCAGGGTCTCAAGGCTGCTGCTCCGGCCAGGTTTCGACCGCTCACAATGAGCCTGACCGGTCCCAGCTCACCACGCAGGCCCAGCCTGTCGTTGCGATTCGCCTCGTCCATGCTCATGGGCCTCACTGGCCTATTATCAAAGGGCTTCTTGTACGGCTTCAACAACGTCGAGGTGATTGGGCTTCAGGGCTTCCTCGACATTCTAGACAGCCGCAAAGACATCGAGACACGGCAGCGCGGTTTGGTCACTGGTAAGGCATCATTCTTTTCCCGTCGTCTCCCGAAGCACCCCCCTGAGTTATTTAAGTTCGCACCGAGATGGATGGCCGCTTACCTCCCTCCTTACTGTTCTCAAGTGAGCAATCATATCTCTATGTGAGCACTGAGCCGCAACGAGAATCCAATACGAATTCAGTCTCAATAGGAGTGTTAATCAATGAGATTCCTCTTTCTGTCTCTCTCGCGTCCAGCATCGATGACCCTCTCATGTGGGGGGTGCTGCCCCTGAGATACGCGATTGATTCTGCCAACCTAAGATGGGCCCTGGCAGCGGACGACATCTGCTTCAAGAATAGGTGCGTTTTGCTCTCCCTGTCTCACCGACGGGCCATCCTTCGTTTACCTGCCCCTCTCCTAGTCCCTGTCAGTCGGTCTGTCTGTCAGTCTGTCTGTCAGTCTGTCTGTCAGTCTGTCTGTCAGTCTGTCTGTCAGTCTGTCTGTCAGTCAGTCAATCTGGAGCCTGAACCCGTCAACTTATTCACACAAACCTATCAACATGGTGTCTCCTTCCCTTCGTACGCGCAGAGCCCTGGCACGGTTCTTCAACCTGGGCCAGACACTATCGATGCATCGATTCAGGCACTCGCCGTTCGGCGGCCTCTTCCAGCCCACCATGGCGGACGCGATCCGGCTCCTCTCCTCCGCAGAGCACAGGACGCCACCACTACCCATCCACCACCAGAGGAGCCCCTCCAGCAGCGACAGCCTCCTGAAGACCAGCGCAGAGGAGGGACGGGAGACGCACCTCGCGCCCTCCCAAGATCCCTCCTCCTCCTCCTCCTCATACCGGCCCTGGGGCAGCCACGCCTGGATCCACGTGTTCCCAGAAGGCTGCGTGCACCAGCAGCCGGCGCGGGGGCTGCGCTACTTCAAGTGGGGCGTGGCGCGGCTCGTGCTGGAGAGCGGGCCCTCGCCGCCGGACGTGGTGCCCATCTTCGTGGACGGCACGGACCGCATCATGGCCGAGGACCGCGGGTTCCCGCGCTTCGTGCCGCGCGTGGGCAAGACGGTGAGCGTCGTGTTCGGCAAGGCGCTGGACACCGAGGCCGCGTTCGGGGACCTCAGGCGCAAGTGGGAGGCCCTGGTCGAGGAGGCCGCCGCATCCAGCGCTGGCGGAAGACGTGGCTGGATGACGAGGAGGGCGGCAGAGCCTGTGGATCTGGAGCACGGCGACGAGGCGCGCGCAATCCGGATGGAGGTGGCGAGGCGGCTGAGGGACGAGGTGCTCAAGCTACGTCGCAGCTTAGGGTATCCGGACGAGGACCCGAAGCTCGGGCTGGCGGAGACGTGGGCGAGAGAGCCGGGGATTGGCTACACGTACAGGAGCAAGGTGGACGGCAGCCTCACGAGCCAGAGGTAGGGTGTGGGGGAGGCTGCTGCGCGTCGATGAGGAAATGCTTCCACCTATGTTCTGTATGCCACATTGCTGTACAACACGAGGGGATGGTATGGGGGCACGGGAGATAAAATATTAGGCCACTGATATGTCTCGGTTGAGCGATATAGATACCTATACATACACTTGTACAGGATTGCCTTGTTGCGAGCTTGAATCGATAGCTTCTTTGAACGGGGTTCGTAATAGCCGGAGCAACTAGTAATGATTGTTGTTATGGCAGACAACAGACGGATGTCTTGGTACATATCATTATTCCCAGTAGTCTGTCGTCAAGGACCATCGAGGTAAACCAGGCACCCAATCTTTCACGCGTATGATGCGATATATTCATTCGGAAGCCATGAACCTTCCATCCTGTCCCCGGTTTCGCCAGCTCTCCCGGGGCAGAGGAGGTAGATGGACGGATACGTACCTAGAGGTATGTATAAAAAAAATACAGCAAATATATGCGCAAGCCCATCCCGCAATACCCCAAAGCAGCCAAGACCAAAACGCGCACAGCCACAGGAAATAATAACAAAACCACCCTCAAGCGCCAGTGCTTGGGACAAACAAGAAACCGCCGTCGAATAGACGGATGATGCCATGGCGGCAGGACAAGAAAAAAAATTTTACCCATCCCTCCCAACAGCCTCCAGCCCTGTATCCAACTTCTTTTCGTATCCCTAGAAACCCAGCTGCCATGCCTCCTGGCCCATATATCCTTTGTTTCGCCGCCGAAACCCACCAACTCGTTCAAATCACGCCTCATTCACAACAAAACCCCCGTACACCCGGCTCCCACTCGTCGCCCTCCCCATCTTCTCATCGCCATCATCATCAAGCTCTTCGACCTTCAACCTCGTCCTCGCGGGAGCCTTGACCTCAATAGCATCCACAACCCCGGTACTGCCTGCAGTAGTTCCTCCGAGTCCACCCCTACCCCCACCTCCACCCCCAGTACTCGTTCCTCCCCCTCCCCCAGCTCCAGCAGTCCCAAACCCCCTTCCCCGCCGCTCAACCAAATCCCTCCGATGCCTCAGCCTCTCAGCCAACGACCTCGCCTGCAGCATCCCCGTGTCAGCCCACACGCTATCCAACACGCCCAGCCCCCACTCCGTGAACTCCGCCGGCACGCCCGTGGCGGACGCCGCGACGTCGACGTGGAACAGCAGGCCGGGGATGCCCGACGCGCCCGTGCCCGCGCCGCCGACGCAGCGGAGCAGCTCGCGCTGCGGGGTCGTGAGCGAGGGGTGCTTCCAGTGTGTGGGAACGCTGATCAGCAGGTCCTCGGCCATGCGGGTGATGGTCGCCTGGGCGAGGGCTTCGTCGACGACGGCAACCACCGGACGCGTCGGCGGGGGCGGGTTTTGGGTGGTGGCGAGTATGTCCGTAGTCGTCGTCGGGGATGATGAAGAAGTAGAGAGGACGGGCTTCACGTCGGCGGCCACCACCACCGCCTCGGCGCCGCCGCTGACGGCCACGGACTCGACGGTGCGGGGGTACCGCCTCGAGAACTCGAGCAGGAGCGAGCTGGTCAGCAGCCGGGCCCAGCGGTAGTGGTTCCAAATGCGGGCGGTCCAGTTGTCCGTGTAGACGTGGTACCAGCCCCGGAAACAGGCCTGGGGGTGGAAATCGCCCCGGCCGACGCGGTACACCCACTTCCCTTCGACGCCGGCCTCCCACACCGCCATAGTGGCGTCGATCTCGAGCAGCTGTTTGAGAGCGGCCGCGGCAGGAGCGGAGCCGTCTACCAGGACGCGCGTGCGCAGGCCCGTCGCCAGCGTCACGAGCTTCATCACCTCGGGCAGTAGCGCCGTCGATGCGCGTTCTTGCTCGGGCATGGTCTTGCAGGCTAGATTTACCCAGTCTGCGAAGGCCGGGGGAAGGTCGATGTTGGCTACTATACAAGATAGGAGCTGTATTTTTTTCACAAGGAGAAGAAAGAAATTGCGGTTAATATTGGTGCGTTATTAGGCAAGCTATTCCTCACAGGTATAAAAATTTGGTGGAGGAAAAGAAAAGCAGATGGCGGAAACGAAGGGAGTGAGTCTGTCAGTTCACATACCAGAGAGTAGCATAGTTGTAGGAGACCCCTGAGTCCCATCGCCGCGGTACCGCGGATGGGAAAGAAGCTGCGCAGGATGGCGGCTGCCCCAACGATGTGGGTTCTTGCGCCAGAGCCCATATTCGCATCAGTCCCCCTGACGATCTAGATAGCTCTGGTGGTCAGCCTGTCATTCACCACACTAGAGAAGTAGGTATGTTCGTCCCATCTCAACCGTCCCATCTCAATGACCCAGTATTCACTGCCCACCAACACTGCTCTGACTCATTCACTCGCTCACTTATTCACTCACCTCGAACATAGCCAGCATCAGCACATTCCGGATAGTATGGTCGATCGGCGCCGTCCTCGCAGTCTGCAGCGCCTTCCCCACATCCTGCAGCGCCAGGCCGTACATCTGCTGCGCGACGCCGCCGATCTCGGCGCTGGTGCGCAGGTTCGCCAGCCCGGCGAGCCCGACGGCCGCCATGGTGTGCTGCATGTTGCCCAGGTACACCCAGTCGGTGTTGCTCAGGGCCGTCTCGTCCGGGGGCTCGTCCGGCAGGCCCAGCACGTAGTGCTTGAGGAAGAAGTTGATGCCCTTGTCCTGCCACGTCGGGTCGACCCGGACCAACGGGTTGGGACTGGGGCTGCGGCCGGGGCTGCCGTAGCCGACGCTGCCGCTGCTGCTGCTGCCGCCGCTGCTGCTGCTGCTGCTGCCGGTATTGAACACGCCTGTGCTGCCAATGACGCGTCCGCCCCCGCTGCCGAACCTTCGGCGACGGGATCGCACCAGGGTTTGGCTGTGCGCCGGGCCCTTGCCGGAGAAGCCTACCCGACTCGTCTCTCCGCTCCTCCCCGACGCCAGCGAGGCGCTGCCCGTGGACGGCGAGGGCGTTCCCCCTGAAGACGAGGAGGACGAAGAGTATGAAGGAACCGAGAAGCTCGAGAAGCTCGCGAAGCCAGAGAAGTTCGAGGATGACGCCGCCGTTTCTGGCTGCTCGGGCTGGCTACTGCTGCTGCTTCCCTCGCCCGCATTGCTGGCGGCGGCAGCAGCAGAAGCAGCGGAAGATGACGACTCTGGCCCGACCCCCCACTGTGCGTGGGCCTTCTGGATCACCTTGCTGCTCTCATCTCGGAACATCAGCGACAGCTGATCCCGGTAGCCCGGGCACGTTTTGCCGACCCTGATGCATTGCGTGCACTCGGGCTTGACCTTGTCGCACTATATATATAGACGAATCCCGGTGATTCCGGATATGATGCTCTTGTCAGCCGCTGTTGTCTGGGCGGGTGTTTTCCGTCCGTCTTCCCCGCCTAGCTGCAAGGTAGGAAGTATCTCTCTCCGTCCCACGCAGCCTTCTCGTCATGTGAGCGGCGACTGATGAAGGCTCGACACTAAGTACCTAGGTACCTAGTGTCACGGGCGGCGAAAGACGAGGGGGGGGAGGTGCTCGTAGTGTGGAGGGCGAGAAGAAAGCCACTGAGCCGCGATTGGAGTTGGTGCCAGGGGTGGAAGGAACGCGTTCGATGGGTTTTTAGGGCGGTATGACGTTGAACAACATCGACGATGGTGATTTCCCTGAAGAAATCAGAGTGCTTAGGGGGGGGGGGGCCTGTGGTCAATGGCTTCTTCCATTAGGGGACCCGCAAGCAGGCGGAGCAGAGGGTAGTTGGAGGAAGAGACAACCAGGTAAGCGACAGCAAAAAAAGCGGACTCCCAAATTTTTCGCGCCTCCTTGGATCACGTACCTTAATTCTTCTAGTGCGGCAATTCTGGCAGCCCAGTGAGGCCTTACCACAGTAGACCATGGTGCTGCTTATATGCGAGCGAGAGTAGTTAGGAGGGGCGCGCCCGCGGTGGGCGAATGAGACAGGTTGTTTCTGGTCGGGTGAGTACACAGGGTACAAAGATGAGGCACAAAGGCGCAAAATTGAGGCACAAATCGACACCTGTGACGATCTGGTTCCCAATAAGGGTAATCAGCTCGCGGCAGCTGTGTGGAGAAGGGGGCTTGGAGGCTTCCGGGCTTGCAGCAATGGAACCAGCGGCTAGCCCACGATGCGGCTTGGCAACGTGGACAGGTGTGGCTGACCCGCCACTGCTGCCGCATTCAAGCCGATGGCTGGCTTCTCAGTGCTGATGACTGATGACCCATTTGATCACAGCTCCTGGCAATGTGAAATTTGGTGTTTTTGGTCGACCCTGAGATTTCGATTCGCGGTTCTCCCACTCGCCACCATGCACACGCCTCCTCTCCCGACAAGTGTGTGTGCGTGTGACGTGTTTGCGTGGTTGAAGACCTCAACATCCACCGCCAATCAGAGATTAGGCGCGAAATTCGAGATTCCCAATCCCGCTGTCGTGGTTGCGGTGGTGCCGAGAGCTTTCTAGGTTGCACGGTGGGAGGGGTCGCCGTGGGGCTCGCGATCTCTTGTGCCGTCCCGGAAGGTGGCGGCACTAAAAACGGTGCCTGGTCGGAGAATTCCTCAGCCCTAGGTGGGAGGCAGGTACCAAGCTTTGAATGCTCCTTGAGTGTCGGCTGAGGCCGTCCAAGTAGAATCTATAAGGGTAACGACGAATAGGCTATTTCGAGTGGATAGTTGGCAGTTGGCAGTTTTGTAACGAATTTCGTTTGTGTGTGATGTGGGCTTTGTTTGTCCCCTCGGCTTTTTTTGATCAGTGGTATTCATGTGTCTGGTGTTCGCTGAGGGCGGCTTAAAATATCAATATTTCAAGTGTCAAGACCAGGCGGCTTCTAAAAACAACACAAAACAGACAACGGTCAGGCTTGGCTGGACGACTCGGAGTTAGTTGATATATTCGACTGTAGGCAGCGAGCGGTCCATATGTTCGTCCGCCCCGGTCGAGCCTGATCAAGTATCACGGCACCTATTTCAAAAGCGGACAGAAACGCCATATCTGGATGGGCTCCGAGACACACGGAGGTACTTTTGGCAGTCCTGGCGCGGAACTTTCCAGGTGCCGCGAGAACTACGGAAAGAAACTGGAGATGTCCAGACCAGAGACTGAATTGGGGGGGGGG